>CABHPP010089634.1:2966-33873 GCA_902168425.1 Peromyscus attwateri | reverse complement strand
GTGTGTGTGTGTGTGTGTGTGTGTGTGTGTGTGTGTATGTGTGTGTGTGTATGTGTGTGTGTTCAGTGTTGACTGGATTTACATGTTCTTCAGTAATCAATGCAGTGCGCCGTGTGCTGTGAGAGAGTCTGTCTAACGTGGTTTTGTGGGCTGAGTAAGCAGGGAAGGCCTTGCCACAGTCCCATTTCTACACCTGGGAATTCTTAGACTGTAAGAGTTGTGTTGAGTCTATGCAGGCGTTGAACCGGGGGTTTGATCTCTGTGGCACATTTTCATCACCAGGTGAAAGCTGCTTCTCCTGCTTCCTGTCTTTCTAAAGGGCATTTCCACTTAGAGATAATGCTGAGATTTCTACTTTTCTTCCTTGGGAAGTTAAGACCCAGAGAGCTATGGAGACTAATAACTGCTCCCTAGACTCTCTCAGAAAAACCCCTGTAATTACTGACTTATTGCTCTGTTCCCGATTCACTTCTGTACCTGGAATTTGCACCCTGACCCTTTTCTCTCATCCTCGGATGTTTACTTATTTTTGTAATGTCTAGAGAAGGAGCTGTCCTTGTTTCTTGGTCTGTGGTAGTATTGTGTTCCCCAAAATATTGTGCACCCTAATAAACTTATCTGGGGTCAGAGACAGAACAGTCACAATATTAAACATAGAAGTTAGGCAGTGGTAGCACACGCCTTTAATCTTAGCATTCCAGAGGCAGAGATCCATCTGTTCAAGGATACAGCCAAGCATGGTGACTCACGCCTTTAATCCCAGGGAGTGAGCCTTTAATCCCAGGGAGTGATGGTAGAAGGCAGAAAGGTGTATAAGGCGTGAGGACCAGAAACTAGAGGCATTTGGCTGGTTAAGCTTTCAGGCTTTCGAGCAGCAGTTCAGCTGAGAGCCATTGGGATGAGGACACAGAAGCTTCCAGTCTGAGGAAACAAGACCAGCTGAGAAGTTGGCCAGGTGAGGTTAGCTGTGGCTTGTTCTGTCTCTCTGATCTTCCAGCATTCACCCCAATACCTGGCTGAGGTTTGATTTTATTAATAAGAACTTTTAAGATTCATGCAACATTGGCCTGCTATCTTTATTTGCCTCCCAAAACACTGGTAAATAAAGGTTAAAAATGCAAAGACAGATGAAGAAAACGAACAGTTCCTATTATAACAAGGAAGCTGTCTTTTATGATGAAACACAAACTGTCTAAGAAAGAGGGCCAAAGAGAAGAGGTGCTTAAAGATTATGACTGGGCTGCCAAGAGGGCTCGGTAGTAAGGGTACTTGCCACCAAGCCTGATGACCTGAGTTTGATCCCTAGGACCCACATGGAGAAAAGAGACAGCTGAATCCTGCAAGTTGTTCTATGGCCTCCACACGCACACGCACACGCACACGCACACGCACACACATGTAATAATGAGTCAGAAGTGAGGTGTTTCAGACAAACATCAATGCAGACAGCATCTTACTGAATATTTCAATTTCATGTACTATGCTTCAAAACACTAGGGGAAACGAAATGTTCTCAACTCTATTAGCAAATGCTGCTCTTGTAGTTACTGCTTTTAATTAAGTAAGAACAAAGAGATACTCATAGGTCCCAGCGGCACACCCCTGTCATCCTAGCACTCAGGCAGTGGAGGCAGGAGGACCAGGGGTTCAAGGTCATCCTCAGCAAGAGCAAATTCAAGGTCAACCTGGGCTACATGAGACTGTCCAAAATAGAAATAAAATTGTAAGACATGCAGGTAATTTTTTGTTGTTGTTGTTGTCACTATTCTTTTTTTTTATTTATTTTTTAAATTACACTCATGATATTCATTAATTACACTCATGATATTAATCACATTTGTGGTATTCATAGATTACATTCGCAGTATTCATTCAATTTTATATATATTTTATTTTAAATGCCGATTGTCATTTATTGAAGGGGGGAGGAGGTCTTAAATACAGGCTTACAGCACAATGGGAGGACCCCGGAGGGTAGAAGTTCGCTACTGATGTTTTACAGTCTTGCATCTAAGCTGTTAACATCCATTATGCAGGATACACAGACAAGGAACTTCCCTTAAGCATTCAGGAGGGTGGAAACTGGCAGGGAATTAGCATAGGGAGGATATCAAGGTCAAGGTCCACAAGCAAGGCAACAGTTACCCAAAACGGGGTCTAGGGACCTACAGGTCCCCCTTTTATTAAAAAATGAACTTCTGACTTGGGTTGTGTGGGACGTCAGCAGGTCACCTTACCCGTCATGGAGACGCCTGCCCAGGCCACACAGGTGCTCTGTCTTAGGTTGGTGAGTGCCCCCCAGGCATTACCCATCTCTGAATACTCATTATCATACAGGCTCAATCATGTGTGAGCTGCATAGTTAATTGCTGCCATAGATCTCAAAGTGGCACTGGGCTTGCAATCTGTGTGTTCGATATAGAAAAGACCAACAGAGGTCCTATCTCACCCATAGCCAGTAGGCTAAAGGCAACTGAGCCATTCCTTTCCTTAACGAGCCATACTGTACGTTGGAGTCCTTGTAAGATAGTATCCCAAAAGCAACTGGAACTTGATTTTATAAATTTATAATTTTCAAAGCCAATCAAGATGTATATAACTACTGAATTAAATTAATCATGCCCAATGGAATGAAAGATTAACTAACTGTGGTAGCTACTTTTGTTGCCAGGGTCTCCACTGTGCTAGCTGTAGTAAGCAATTATGAAATGGTAATCCCAGAAACAGTAGCAGCGGTGGTCGCCATTGCTATAACAGCAACAGTGGCAGCAGCAATGTCAAATTCTCTTCTGGATTGTGTGGACATCCACTGGCAGGGATACAACTCCAGTAACAAGAACTGCCAAGGCCCGTTTTTCTTGATCCCAGCACAACTTTAGCTGGCAGCTCTTCTGGAGAATCCAATCTCATGGCTACAGTTCCTAGGCTTACATTAATGCTTGCCAAAGCTGGCGATATTGGGCTCTCAATCTCCATTGGCATCAGAAGGGTAGATTTTTTCATGAAGACCCATTAGGTCTCTGTCATGTTGGGCTTCAGCAGCAGCCACAGGGCGCGTTCAGTGCTCAGGAATCCAAAGAGGAACCTCATTGTCCTGAGGAAAGACATAAACAGAACCCCGGGGCCACACCAACACTAGATCCAGTCTCCTCCACGTGCTAGTAGAAAAATCCTTCCATCGCTCCAGAGGGTGATTTGCAACAGGAGCCCTCCAGTGCTTATCTGCATTGGATACTCCAGCAGAATCCACTGATATAAAATTTAAAATATATAAAACAAGGGAAAGAATAGAATGTGGAGAGGAATGATGAGTCCCTAGTTCTCCCTTTTTTTACTTTTGTAAAATGTTTGTTTGTTTGTTTGTTTAATATTTCAAATTTTTCTTTTTTTATTGTTTAAAATTAATTAATTAATTAATTTTTCTATTATCAGCTTGATAGAGTATGTATTCTTATCTTAACAGTGAGATGTTTCATTGAGGCTTGCTCAGTGATTGAGTAAAACTGAAATTTATTATAAGCCACAGTCGTCTTAGGGTCCCCCATGCTATATATATAGCTTCCATGGTTCTGTGGGTTGTAGTCTGATTGTTTTTTACTTTATATCTAGAATCCACCTATGAGTGAGTACATACCATGTTTGTCCTTCTGGGTTTGGGTTACCTCACTCAGGATGATTTTTTCTAGTTCCATCCATTTGCCTGCAAATTTCATGCTTTCATTGTTTTTCTCTGCTGAGTAGTACTCCATTGTGTATATGTACCACATTTTCTTCATCCATTCTTCAGTAGACGGGCATCTAGGTTGTTTCCAGGTCCTGGCTGTTACAAATAGTGCTTCTATGAACATAGTTGAACATGTATCTTTATGGTATGAATCAGCATTCCTTGGGTATATGCCCAAGAGTGGTATGGCTGGGCCTTGAGGTAGATCGATTCCTAATTTTCTGAGAAACCGCCATACTGATTTCCACAGTGGTTGTACAAGCTTGCATTCCCACCAACGGTGGAGGAGTGTTCCCTTTGCTCCATATTTGTTTTGTTTTGATTTGGTTTGGTTTTGGTTTTTCGAGACAGGGTTTCTCTGTGTAACTTTGTACCTTTCCTGGAACTCACTTTGTAGACCAGGCTAGCCTTGAACTCACAGAGATCCGCCTGCCTCTGCCTCCTGAGTGCTGGGATTAAAGGCGTGCAGGTAATTTTACAGAGAAGGGAGACACATGAAAGTGTAGCTGTGAATGTGCTTCAGAATACCATCAGGTCTCTTTCTTAATCTTTTTTTTTTTTTTAAGACATAAGTCTATAGTGGCCTTGATAGGTGCTGGGATCACAGGCAAGTGCCACCTGCCTGGCTTTCTCTCCTTGAGTTTAAAGGTGATATTTTCAGTGTTACACTTCGGCATTTGATAATATAAAAATATTCTGCTTGGACACTGATGGGCATGCTAAAAGCTCCTGAGAGGAAAAAAATTAATATGGAAAGTCAACGACACAACCCTCCCTTTAAAAAAGTAGCAGTTTGGGGATAAAGAGGGCATGTGGATTCTCTAATGTTGCTGTAGAAACTTAGTGGCTTAGGTCAGTACTGTGGTGGTTTGAATGAGAACGTCTCACGTAGGCTCAGATATCTGAATTCGTGGTCCCCATGTGGTGGCACTACTTGGGTAGGTTTAGGAAGAGTGGCCTTGCTAGAGGAGGTGTGTCACTGGGTGCAGCTTTTGAGGTTTCAAAGCCCCACACTCCATTCCCACTTCACTCTTTCCGCTTCCTGCTTGTGGTGAGAGATGTGAGCTCTCGGCTGTTGGGTTGCCATGTCTGCCTCCTGTTGCCATGGTTCCCTGCCTTGTCCGTGGTGGACTCTTACCTCTCTGGAATGGTATGCCCAAATAAACTTACTCTTCTACAGGTTGCCTTGCTCATGGTGTTTTACCACAGCAATAGAAAAGTATCTACATGTGGGCAGACGTTTCTTTCCCACCTGCCAGTTCCAAGGAACGTCACGGAGGCTTAGATTGATTACAAATGCTTGGCTTGTTACTAACTAGCTCTTATAACTTAAACCATTTCTATAAATCTTTGTGCTTCCCTGAAGCGCATGGCTTTTACCTCTATCCCATTTTATGTGTCTGACTCGTTCTGCGTCTGGTTGGCGACTCTCTCCTGACTCTGCCCTTCCTCATCCCCGTATTTGATCGTCCCACCTAACTTTATCCTGCCTTGCTACAGGCCAGTTCAGCTTCTTTATTAACCAATGAGAGTGATACACATTTACAGTGTACAGCAGGATTATTCCACAGCACCTACAAATACTCATGTGTGATCTTACGGTTCTATCAGATATCTGACACAGGACATGCTTGGTTAGAATCAAGATCCCTGCACAGCCATGCTCATTTTTTGGAAGCTCCAGGGGAGATTCAGTTTCATACCTTTTCCACCCTTGTAGAAAGTGTAGAAGGTGCGAGGTTTCTTCCTGCCCATTGTCTGTCTTCCTCCCATCTTAAAAGCCAATGACATTATGTTTCAATTACCAAATCAAATCTGCCTTGAATTCTTTTCCACTAGCAAGGACACATAAGCAGTTCACTTTGTGATGGACCAAAAACAGACACAAATAAAGAGGGTGGGGGGCTCCCACCTTTCACTGCCATATTGTGAATCCATCCGAGAATCAATCTGTTGATCCAGTCACTTTCTACAACTCCATGATGGCAGCAGAGTCTCCAACACATGAGCTCAAGGAAGACATTTCATATATTTCATATTCAAACTGTAACAGTTGATGAACACTTCAGGGGCATGTGGGCAGTGTGTCCACAGACAGCATGGGAATGTCACACCTCCCTTTGGTAACTGAACTTCATCTATTCCTCTATTGGGCTGTTTCTGGGTTGTGTTCTTTATAATAAACAACACAACTCCACACTCGGGTAAGTGATAAATAAAAATTACATAAGACGGTTGTAAACTAAGCTCCTGGGTGGGCACTGATAGACCAGGCTGAACATCACAGTGGGTTTGCCCTTGCTAAAATTCTGCATCATCAAAACTGAGACAGAGTTCCTTGCAGGGTCACAGCCAAATTCCCCAAACCAGCCAGTGTCAATAGACCTTACGATGAAGTTCTCTTTGCCAAAGAGATCATCTAAATCTGATGACATATAAACATATAAAGATGGATACTTTAGATTCTACAGTAGCCCACGATATCTGGTAAGGATTTTCCTAGTGTTCTTTATCATGACTTTAGAAGGGAAGCAATTTAGACATCCTCAATCCACTCAGTGCGTCCGCTTTTTCAGCCCATTTTTGTCTATTAAAAACAAAACAAAATAAAAAACAGCCTCCTGGGCTCAGTTCATTTGAACATCGATTTTATTCCAAAATAACATAGTAAAGTTAATTTTTAAAAACCGAATAATTGTAATATTGTTCTTTGATTTGCATTTATACTCACAGTAAAAATAAGTAAATGGTCACAGAGTTTTGTGAGCAATACTACTGAGTTATGAAATCTAAGGAGGGCGTCACTGGAACTGGGTTTTGTGGCCAGCTGATGAGACGCATGGGCGGTGTGAGCTGGCACTTGCCTTCTGAAGTAGAGAGTTGTATGACACTTGCTGCAAGTCACAAAAATATATGAAGTAGGATTTCAGCTGATTATGACAAGCCAATACCTGGAGGAAGCCAAGGGCCTTCCAGAGGTCAAGCTGAGGCTCAAGGAGTCTCAGTGATATTGGCTTTTGATTATTAACTGTTTCCTACTTTGAATTTCTCGTGTGCTATTGTAGCTTTTCCATCATTCATTGGGCACAATTTCCCCTTTACTAATGGAATATTTAGATAACCTTCTGTGCAGTAACGTATGCAGGACCAGGCCTTCCTGTAATTACCGTCATTAGCAGTATCCGGTCAGGACCATGCCCGGACAGACGAAAGTACCTTATCAGAGATACCTCTGTACTCTCTAAGAACAGACTTAAGCATCCAGACTACCTGTTTGAGAAGGCCTGGCGGATGTGCTAATTAAGTTTAACTTTCTCCCTTTCTAAAGTCTTATCTCTAGTTTTAGATCCACCCTTAACAATTAATTCAGAACTAAAGGGTTCCAACTTACAGGTACATCCAGCTGTGATGGACGTTGCCTAGCCACTGAGCACACTTGTCAGAAATGGCAGGAGCAGAGATAGCTTGGAGAGATAACGGCCAAAGGCGTAAAAGGCAGTTTTATTTTTAGAGGAAGAGACGGAGAAGCGAAAAGAGAAAGGAAGAACTAGATGGGTAAGAACTGGAGAGGAACAGACTGAGATAGGGAAGAACTAGATTGAAGGATTAGAAGAGAGAGTACTAGAGGAACGAGATGGGCGATGAGGAAGAGCCAGATGGGGAAGAATAAGATGAGGAAGAACAAGAAGAGAGAGAAGGAGATGGGAGAGGAGCTGAGATGAATGGGAATAATAAAGTGTATGGACTAAGGAGTTTCGTATATGTAGATTAGTTTCATATTGTCAAAGATTAAATTATCAGCGGGTTGTAGATTCTTCCCGGACCCTGGGAAGACTATTAAGGGGGCAGAATCCCAATAGTCCCTGTTAGACACCAGGCGAACCATGTTCAAATTTAATTTAGGGTTCAGAGAATTGGGGAATCTCTTATTGTAGAGAAGACCCACACATGTGATGGCATAAATATGAATAGAGAATAAAATTCCTTTTGAATGCCTGTGTACACCCCTTGCTTCCAATAAACTACAGGCCAAGCACGTCACTGGACAGCATCTGTGGCTGCTGGCAGAGATGTCCGTGCTTTGCCGTAACCTGCCACCCTGATATTTTCACTAATATATTTGAAAAACAAAAGTATTGCTGTAAATATTAAGGCCACTCCACGTAGTTAAAAGGAGATTTATTTAAAGGCGTAACTTACAAATGAAGGGATAAGTAGATTGAGGGTTCTGTGAAAGACGGCGATGTTCTCTGGAGAACTCTCCTCCGGCCAGGCCACCTCTCGCTTCCACCAGCAAGAGAGCGCCACATGTCCTGCTCCCCGGCCTTGGCCCCGCCTTGTAGGCGTGACAGTTACCAAAGCCTCAATGGGGGTGGAACTTCCAGACCAAAGCTGGAATGGCTACCCACTACACAAAAGCTTTGATTCATAATTTTTGTTTCATTTGTTATTTCATGAAACATCATTAAACTGTCACTGTGTAGGATTGTGGTATTTGGAGTGCCTGAATCTGTTTCTGGGCCTTGGTCACTCATCTCTGGCTCCAGAAGAAACTATCTCTTGCTCCCTGTGAGGAGAGTTGTGTGCTTTCGTGTCAACACTAAACACTCCTCAAGGGATTGCTGGTTTGTGCCCAGGACTTGATGGATTTGAGTCTAACATTCTTCTGAGAGGCTGGTTGAAACCAAAAATCCCCAAGAAGGAAAGACATGCCTCTGCTAAGTAATTATACAAGTGTGGATATACATACAGGCATCTCATGAAGAGGGAAAATATATATTGTATGTATGAAGACCATGCAGTCATTGGATCATAATTTGTAGACTTATTTCAGATAATAAAAACTATTCTGGGGGCAAGAGAGATGACTCAGCAGTTAAGAGCACTGGTTGTTCTTCCAGAAGACCTGGGTTCAATTCCCAGCACCCACATGGCAGCTCACAACTGTCTGTAACTCCAGCTCCAGGGGACCCGACCCCCTCACACAGACACACATGCAGGCAAAACATCAATGTACATAAAATAACAAATACATTATTTTTTAAAAGATTACAAAAAAACTACTCTGAAGTTTTTGTGTGTTTAAGTGATGCTGGGAATCAAACCCGGGACTTTGACATGATCAGCAGTGCTCTGTCACTGTTGACTCTAAGCCATACTCCCCTCTGAACCGTTCTGCATTCCAAGTCCGATAACCAAGTCCGAAGCAGATTTTGGCACACAACTCTTTGACAATTACCTGTGCTTTCAATATGCTTTATTATCTGGCACCCCTTAGCCAACCTCAGTTTTCACTCTACAGTGATTGCCTGCTTCTAATTAGCTGATCTCTTCATGGCTGGCCTTTCTGTCCTCACTTTCATCTGAGACTCTACTCTGTCTCCTCCAGTGCCTCCCCTAGAAGCACACCTTCTCCCCCACTGTTTCTGAGGAAGTGTCTTGCTATGCAGCCATCACAATCATGGAGCTTGAGCATCCCAGGTTCTGGGATTACACATGTACACCCATGGGATGGCTTGAATGAGAAGGGTCCCCCATGGTCTTGGGCATTTATATTTGGTCACCAGTTGGGGAGGTGTCTTAGTTAGGGTTTACTATTGCAGTGAAGAAACACTGTGACCATGGCAACTCTTATAAAGGAACATTTCATTGTGGTGGCTTACTTACAGTTCAGAGGTTCAGTCCATCATGGTAGGGAGCATGGCGGCATGCAGGCAGCATGGTGCTGGAGAAATAGCTGAGTGTCCTACATCTTGAAGGCAACAGGAAGTCTACTAACTGTCACACTGAGTGAAGCTTGAGAAAAAGACCTCAAAGCCCACCCCCACAGTGACATACTTCCAACAGAAGGTGTGGCCCATATTAAAGGTATGCCCTCCAGCCTCAAGGTCTGGATTAAAGGCTTGTGTCATCCAGCCTTCTCCAACAAGACCACACTTCTTTGAACAAGGCCACATCTTCTAGTAGTGCCACTCCCTGTGAGTTTTGGGGGGCCAATTACATTCAAACTACCACAGGAGGTTTAGGTAGAGTGGCCTTGCTGGAGGACATATGTCACTGGGGGGTGATTTTGAGAGTAAAAAGCTTCACCTACTTCTAGCTTGCTCCCTCTGTTTCATACTTGAGGTTGAAGACGTGAGCTCTCAGCTTCCCCCTCTGGCCACCATACCTACCACTTGCTGCTGGGCTTCCCCGCCATGATGGAATCTTATCCCTCTTGTACCATCAACTCAAATAAACTCATCTGTAAGTGGCCTTGGTTGTGGTGTCTTATCCCAACAGTATAACAGTCTTTAATATAACCCACTGGTTCAACCCCAGTAACTTCGGCCTGTGTTGGTCTCTCATTTCTTAGGTTAATTAGAAGCTATGGCAGCCTGAGGAATCTGATCAAGGCTTGGAAGGTCTGGGAGAGGCAAGTTCAAATGGTTAGTGTTGAGAAGTGGAGAGAGACGGGGCCATAAGGGTGCAGGAACAAGACCAGAGCCTCTTTGGATTGCACCACCACCTAAGGATGCCCTTGACTGTAAATCACCTTGCGTCATTCCCTGTGGCTTCTCTTGTGTTTGATTTTTCAGAGCTCTGTTTGCTCAGTCCATAGTCATCATTGGTGTTTGTCTTCTTATGTGCCAGACCATAAACCTGGATGCTGTATATAGTCAAGCTCGAAACGGACGGCCCCTAGGTGTAACGGACCACATTTTTAACCTCAGCACTCTGGAAGCAGAGCCAGGTGTATCCCTGTGAGTTTGAGGCCTGCCTAGTCTATATAGTGACTTTTAACCCAGCCTGAGCTGCAGAGTGAAACCTTGTCTCAAAACAACAACAGATGGTCTTTATTTCTACTTCTGAATCTCTCACATCGGAGACTGCAGCCTGGGATACATCCTGGGTACCCAATGATAGCTATACTGCCTACGGTATGGTGCAGGATACGTGCCAAGGCTATCGTCAATGCTAATGTTGAAGTCTGCAGTGAGAACCTGGGACCTCACTGTACTGGATGCACTCTAGTGTTCTTTTCCTAGAAAAATCCATTAGGAGGACCCAGAGGGTTTCCAGAGGACAAAGAGATGCTCAGTGGAAACAGATGGTAGGCCTGGAATGTAAATACTTCAGGTGATAACAAGCGTTTGTCAGGCTAATGAATGGGCAGGAAAACCAAAATACAGGCTTCCAAAGATCCTCAAATGATAGGTCACTGCTGGCAGGGTACAGAAGGAGTATTCTGGCTTTCCTGGAAACTGACAGTCGCCCTGAGTGTAGAGCAATTCACAGTAAGCCTCGGGGCACCTATTGAGCTGTCTTGCAAGTAGAAATCATATGATTTGCGGGGGTCTTGGGGGTCAATCATGTGAAATTAAAGAGATTGAAAACCCACTTGCTGAGAGTACGTTGTGGGGTAGAGGGGAGGGAGACTCATCCAACAGCCCAAGTGATTCTGCTGTCTCTCGAGTCTTTTCTTCCAGTGGTGAGGTCAATAGCTTTTTCTCTGCATAAGCAAAGTGTGTGTGTGTGTGTGTGTGTGTGTGTGTGCGCGCGCGCGCGCATGTGAGTGAACGCACACGCGCTTGCATGTATGTGTGCTACCAAGGGCTATGTGGAATCTCTCCACATGCACAAAATAACTCCCGACTCTCCTTCTCTGGTACATGTTTTATGATGGCCAAGTTAAGTGTGCCTTGTCCACAAACATTCAGGATCTCCCAATCAAACACACACACACACACACACACACACACACACACACATATGTTATGGCTTGAGTAGGAGATGCCCCCCGCCCCAGATTCTGTGTTGAAGCTTGGTCTCCCAGATGGTTGGCACTATTTGGGGAGGTGCCCAAGGATTTCAGAGGTTGGGCCTAACTAGAGAGAAAAATAACTGGGGGCAGGGGCATGTGTATTTTGTCTTGGTCTACCTTTTTGCCTTAGACCTCTCCCCTCCCTCCCCTCCGCCCCTCCCCACCCTGCTTCCCGGCCACTATGAAGTGACCCACCTTGTTTTTTCCAACCCTCCCTGGCATGAACCTCTCTGCCTTACTCAAGCCCAGTCAACAGAGCCAGCAGATTCAGACCGGGACCTCGGACACCGAACCAAAGCAAATCTTTCTCCGCTTACGCGGTTTTGTCATAGCAATGGAAATTCTGACTAGAAAGCACACTCTTTGAGTCTCCCAAAGTGAAGAATGATGACCTTCTCCCTCTCCTGCAACCTCTGCCCACCAGCAGCTCCTCACTGGGGGTGCCTCGCGAGCCCCTCTCCCACCCCTACTAGAACGTTGAAGAGTCCAGTCTGGTGCAGGTCAGCACAGATGCCGAGTTCATGGGTGCAATGGCCCATGTCATGTGCAGAAGGCATCATTTCACAGCCCCCACCCCGCCCTCGTCCTCACAGCGCTCCTCCCTGTCATCGTCTCTTACGGTCTTTCCAACCCCTCTTCTGATGTTTCCTATGCCTTGGAATAGGTGTAGATGTAACAGTCTTATTAAATAAGAAACACGGAGCCAAATGCAGAGTTAAAAGCCCCAGAGGTCAGAGCAGTAGCTAAGAGCTGAGACTAAAAACCCTTTCTTACCCTTCGCTGCCGTCCTTCCCCTCAGAAAGAGGCCTACTTCCTGTGTATCTGTCTTTTTATTGACTTTCTGTTCTGCCTTCTCATTGGTTGTAAACCCAACCACATGACCTCCCCATCACTGCCCGTCTATACAGACCTCCAGGTCTCTATGGTTGGTATTGAGATTAAAGGCATGTGTCTCCATGCTGGCTGTATCCTTGAACACACAGAGATCTGCCTGTTATGTGATCGGGATTAAAGGCGTGCACCACCACCGCCCGGCTTCTGCTATGGCTTGCTATTAGCTCTGACCCCCAGGCAACTTTATTTATTAACATACAAATAAAATCACATTTCAGTACAAATAAAATATCACCATAAATGGGGATGCCTTAGATGTTCTGTTTAGGCTGAGAACTTAACAGTAACTTATTCTCAGCAGTTTGACCAGTTATGGGTCTTTACATTAATTGCCCACTGTTGAAAGAATCTTCTCTGACCAAGGCTGAGAGCAACACTAATCTATGTGTATAAACATAAACATTTAGAAGGGAGTTGGACAACATGCTCATTTAGTAGTGGATTCTGCCATATGGCCTATGACCTCCCCAGCCACAAACTTTTAATATTTACAACACCAGATATGAATTCCTTCCTGTGGAAGAGGCCTCACTCCCAAACACAGACTGGTTGGCTCTCCCCCATAACAGCCATACCACTGCTGCACAGCGGGCATGTCTTCTCCTGCAGGTCAGTATTATAGCACACAAGATCCACTGGTAAGTAAAACCAATGATGGCTTTTCTCCTCCAGCGGCCTGTGTAGCACTGTCCAGCATTATAAATATAGCCAGCATGGAGAAGCCTCCATCTCAGTTCAGTGTCTCTATGTCCTGCAACCAAAGTGTGTGGTGTCTTCAACAGGGTCTCACCATCTAGTTACAGTGAGGAACCAAAAGCCATGGCAAAATAGCTTGTATTGTTTGGGGAGGCGGCTCTGAGATCATTCCTGGCTAAATTCATAGTGAGGAGATGCTCCATGCCTGGCACTGTGATTTACATTTAATGACCTATGGCTTCTGGCAATCACTATTATCCATCCATGCAGGGTACCTCCGTTGAAACTTTTAAAAAACGATTTCTTTTATTATTCACTTATGTGCATGCATGTGCACATGTGTGCCAGTAGAGGCCAAAGGCATAGGATCCTCTGGATGTGGTTGTGAGCCAACCTGTGTGGTTGCTAGGAACATTGGTCCTCTATAAAAGCACTAATCATTCTTAACTATTGAGCCATCTCTCCAGCTCCTCAAACTCTTTTTAAAATTATATTTTTAATTACTTTACAAGTAGGAAGTTTCCATAAGGCTTTTTCATGTATCCTTAATTTTGGTTAACTCCCTGGCCCCTCATCCCCCACTCCTACTACCCATGCTTAGACCTTTCCACTCCCAGAATAAAGCTATTTACCTCTGAAAATCCATTCAAATTCCCTCACTCAAGTAAATTTGGCCACAATCCCTCCAACCTGATGATCCTCTTAGTCTTAGGAATATTTGGGGCCCAGAGTACCAGCCAGTACACCAGCACACAGATCTTCCCGTGTTGTATTTCTTGCTTTCTGAGGCAGGAGCTTTCTTGCATGCACACTGTGAAGTGCATTAAATTGGATGGCTGGATACAGAGTCACCAGAAAAACAGCTGTGGCTGCAGCTGTCAGCCTCTGCTTCTGGACACAGGCCTTTAACCAATCCCAACCTTGTGCTGAAGACCCTGAGTAGAGCAGACACAACACAGACTGTCCAGACTGTGTTTTCTTTGGACCTCTAACAGTGTAAATAGGTGATTAGTGAGGATGAATATCATGTACACTCTCATTTCTTGGCTATGTGAATACCATTTTTATGGATGAAAAAAGGGGGAAAGTGTCTTTCCAAACTAAATAATGTCCTTAAAAGAAATCTAAGCCAATTGCTCTTTTTTTTTTAAGATTTATTTATTTATTATGTATACAGTGTTCTGTTTGTATGTATGTCTGCACAGCAGAAGAGGGCACCAGATCTCATTACAGATGGTTGTGAGCCACCATGTGGTTGCTGGGAATTGAACTCAGTGCTCTTAACCTCTGAGCCATCTCTCCAGCCCGCCAATTGCTTTTAAAGCCCTTCTTAATCCTAACTAGGTATAGGCTCTTCTCCAGCGTTTCCCTGGACAAAAAGCTAGCCTTCAGCACTGAGCCAGGTTTACCCTTCAATTTACAATAGAGTAGAACTGTAATTGATAAGTAACGTCGACTAAGCTGGAACACCCAGAGACTAGCCTACCGATTCAGGAATAAGCTAGTCCTTCGCTTCAATAGTCCAAACAAATCAACAAAACATGAACCACAGAGTCACACACACCGAATCTTGAGATGCTAGGAGTCCCGTGTGCTCCTTGGAGTTCAAGCTGAGAAAACGGAAAAGACACAAGCGGAACTTCTGCGTCTTCAGTCAGGTGACGTTCGTCACACCTGCTGTGGGTTGGGGACAGTTCCGAGGAGAGAGACGCTGGAGGGCACTAAAGGCCAAGCCCCTGCTCTCCCTCCTCGGCGTCTGGCATCCCGAGTGGTGACGGCGGGACTTTGCTCGCCCAGGCCTGCATCCAGGTTCTCAGCAAAGGCTCATCCCTTCACTAGACGTGTGAAGAGTGACGGTGGGCAGGCAGAGCTTGAGAACAGGTCCCCATGCCTGGGAGGAGGAGCGTGCAAACCATATCCCTCATCCACAGACAGTAGTGCTGACCGGATCTCTGGCTTCCTCCGCTTGGGGAATGTTCCTACCCCTTGTCCGGTTCTTCTTAGTGGATTGATCAGAAGTTCCTTCTGTTTTCTGCTGAAGCCCACAGTTAAATTCCTGTGCCTCAGCCTCTCTAGTGTTGAGATCACAAGTGTGGGTCACTATGACCGGCAGGATCTTTTTCAAATACATCAACATGTAGGATGATGCTACACCTGAGGAAGAATCACTGAGGTGCAAAATTTCTATGTTTCAGGTAAGATCGTTTAAGTGTTTGTTCTACAGGCTCTAAGGTTTTCAAAAATGCCATGTCCTGAGCTGCACTTTCTTCCAGTTGTCAGTAGGTGGCAGCATATTCCTCCCGGCACACTGGGGACATGGTTGTCTTCAATTACCGTTTGGGCAAGACAACTTTAATTAAACAAGGGCACGGCCTTTCCATATGGAATCCATATTGTCTCATAGAAGCATCCTTTTAATTCTAGGCATTATTTTATATTTGTGATGCCCTTGCTTTACATTTCACTCCCAATATCACTGTGTGCCCTTATGTGTGCTGAAATAGCTTGTTGTTGTTGTTTTTGAGCAGTACAGTTTAAGAGCTGGGAACCCCTCGGAGTGTGGGTTTACTTTGGAAAACTGCCTCTGAGCCATATCGGACATCTGGGGTTGGAAAACTAAGGAGAACCTCTTTTCTGTGTTAATTTTCAAGGCAGGGGTACTACCTCAGTACTTAAATCACTTAGCCAATTGGACCTAATGCCATCACATTTGTCTTTGTCTTTAGAGAGAGGGAGAATATTTATTCTTCAAGGAAACTCATTTGTCTTTTAAAACTAAAAATTTACAGGCTTCCAAAAGTAAGTGTGTGTATGTGTGTCTGTCTGTCTGTCTCTGTGTGTCTATGTCTGTGTGTGTGTGTGTGTGTGTGTGTGTGTCTGTCTGTCTGTCTCTGTGTGTCTATGTCTCTGTGTGTGTCTGTGTGTATGTATCTGTGTCTGTGTGTGTGTCTGTGTCTGTGTGTCTGTGTCTGTGTAGATTAGAATACAGCTTGCAGGAGTCAGAGCTCTCCTTCCGTCATACGGGTCCTGGGACTTGAACTCAGGTTATGAAGCGGCGGGTGCCTTTACTCACTGCTCCATCTCTCTGACCCTCCACCTTGTCTATTGAAACAGAGCTTCTCTCAGGACCTGGGACTTACTTACTGATTAGGCTAGACCTGTTTCTATCTAGCCCTGTGGTTATAGCAATTTTTTTCATGGGTGCTGGAGATCAAACCACGTCCTTCATGCTTGTACAGTAAGTACTTTAGTCATCGGGCTATTTCCCCAGCCCTAAGCGTGCACAAATAAAGACAAGGCAATCAGTCCAGTTCACCAAATGTCTACTAGCATTTGATCATTCAGTCACACTGTGAGCCTTTCTTGAAGTCCTTTTCTTTGAACGGCATTCTGCTAGATCCCATAGACCTACCACACGAGTGCAGCATACTTCCTGCCCCCAGGAATTAGCCTAAGGAAGGATGAGAAATGCATACAGACATTTGTATCCTAACATATACAGTTTATGTTCAGTGAATGTGTCGCATGAATGAATGGCCACAAGACGCTTGTAAACAGTGCTCTGGGGATTCAGAGAAGGAAATCAGCTAGCCAGGTTGGAAACAACATATACAAAAGGCATAATATCTTAGAGGAAACACGCAATCTAGGGTTCAGAGGGGAGAGAGCCATTCTGGGTGACTAGAGTAGCAAGAACCAAAACCTCTTGGGAAAGACCGATAACCAGTTTGACTGGAGGGTAGCTCAGATCCGCATCAGCCTCCCACTTAAAGAGCCAGCAAGGTCCACACCATGGGACATGATACCTCTTACTGGCGTCTTTATCAAGGCAGGAGCTGGGCATATGCTCCTACAGGCAGAGCTTTAGCTGGATCTCCATGGCTTGGGCACTCAGAGGCCAGGCCTTTGTGAAGGGCCGGCGAGCGCCTTTGCTTCCTTGTCAACCAGTAAGTTACAAAATTTATTTAGTACGGTGGCTTTAAAATACACGTTTATTTTAAAGATACTAAAGTATTTAAAGTATTTTTAAAGTATTTTGCTGTGATAAAATACCCCAACAAAAGCAACTTAAGGGAGAAAGTATTTATTTTAGCTCATGGTTCCAGCTTACAGTCCTCAGCGCAGGACTCTGAGAGAGTTGGTTATAGCACGTTTATAATCAGGCACAGAGAGAATGACTGACTTACATAGTGGTCGGCTGGTTCTCTCTTCATTCAGTCCAAGGCCCTGCCTATGAAACAGCACCGCCCACATTCAGGATGGGTCATCCCACCTAACTAACCCGGGTAGGAAAATCCCACATAGGCGTGCCCGAAGGCCAGCCCAATAGAGACAGTACTGAATTGAGGTTCCCTTCCCAGGTGATTTTAGATTGTGTCAAAGTGACAATTAAAATCAACCATCATAAGAAAACAATAGTGAAAAATTAACTTAAACATGTCCAAAATTTCACTTTGAAACAATCATATTCAGCATCACTTTTCACTTCAGATTTCTGGCTGACAGGGATGATTGTGCCAAAATGGGACCTTATTTTGTGTTAATTTTATACTAAAATATTAAATTGTATCATGCTTGAATTTTCAATTTTAACATAGTGGTAGCAGTGTGTGTATGGGGGGAGGGGGGTCAAACCCAAGACCAAGGTGTGCCCTCTTTGTTACTGACCTGTAACAAAACTGTGATGAAGATTGGGAAGTCAGTTAAATTTTTATTGAATTTCTGTTAATTTTGTAAAGGAAAACGAAGTGCAAACGTGTATTCATGTGGTGTAAGTTGCAAGAGCCATACACTGGTGAATCTCTCTCTTCCCCTGGCTGCCTCCCCATGGGCATTGGTGACACCACTATGTCAAGAAGGTTCGTCCACCTCTCCAGAAAGCTCTTTAAATTTTTTTTATCGTTAATCATTGCTTCCTAAGATTAAGAGAAAATTTTATACAAATTCTTAAAATTTAGAATTTTTTTCTCCCTGAGACAGGGTTTCTCTGTGTAGTTTTGGTGCCTGTCCTGTATCTCGCTCTGTAGACCAGGCTGGCCTCGAACTCACAGAGATCTGCCTGGCCCTGCCTCCCAAGTGCTGGGATTAAAGGCGTGCACCACCACCGCCCAGCTATGATTTTTTTTTTAAGTCATTATGGATACTGGAATCTTATGGAGCCGGCTCTGTAAAACCCCAGGGAAAGAATCATGGATTGACCTCAGAGCACCACAAAATAACATGAAAGTACTCAGGCAGTCCCGTTGTTTGAGAATAAAGACAATGAACACATTCTTAAGCAGGAGCGGCCTTAGCAGGTTGGGTCCTTCTGGGGAAAGCCCACCAGAGATGATGTCAGCTACACAAGAAATGAAGGCGTTCCATGCGCTGCGGAGACAAGAGTGCGTGCCGTGGGCAGCCGGGGAATGAGACCCACTGAATTCGAGTCTTGCTTCTGCCCACCCTCCTTTTGGGCCTCAGATCATTTAGCCTGCCTTGTTCTCTTACTGAGAACATGAAGATGGATGATTTGTATGGGAGTCAAATGGAATGATCCATGTAGAGTTCTTGGTGCCACGCTGGTACCAGATAATCGCCATTTACAATGACGCCAATAGTTGTAGAGGAGTCTAGAGCACTTCAGCATGGCTCTCCCGTGCAGGTAGTCACATGCAGCCTGCCCTCTTAGGCTGATCCTCTTAACTCTTCCTTTTGAGTACCAAAGTCACCCATTTAACCAGGTCACACATCTGTTTTAGTCATCCTTTATCAGTTACTATATATCAGTTATATATATGTATATAAATAATTAGTTCTGTTATTATAGAGAACATTTTCTTTTTTGAAGCCTTTTTCAGTTTTATTTTTATCATTTTATCATTTTGTACTTAAGCGATACCAGCTGTCCTCACACAGGACTGTGCCTATCTTATAAGCCCGCTTTCCTGTTAAACCTTTCTCCACTTTACTGAACGTATGACGTTAGTCTCAGGGCATCTCTCTCTGCTGGCCCTGCACCTCCACTTCCACTTAATAGATTCTGTTCTTCCCAATATGTTAGTTCCCTTGGGTTCTCAGCCTGTGTGTGGTCTTAATTCATCCGTCTCCCATGTTACCTCTTATTTTATTTCTTTGTCCTTGAAACCTTGGTAAGTTTTTCCATATTTTGTAACATGGGCAGTGAAGTTTTCTTAATCTGAATTATAGTTCCTTCCATACTGGGTTCTTCGCTTTGCCTTGTGTTTTAAATGCTCGTTCTTATCTGCTCATGTATACATACATATATGTGAACGTGTGTGTGTGTGTGTGTGTGTGTGTGTGTGTGTGTGTGTGGTTATTTGCATAATCATTGCATTATTTTCTTTTTGCTTCTGCTTAAATAGGGGAAGTGTTTCCCGAGACATTCTACTTAGTGTGTTATATAATGGGTCATTTTTCTTGATTCTTCACCCGTACTATTTAGGCTATATCACCATCCTCAAGTGACAGATTAGGCCTGGTGTAGATGTAACAGTCTTATTAAATAAGAAACACAGAGCCAAATGCAGAGTTAAAAGCCCAAGAGGTCAGAGCAGTAGCTAAGAGCTGAGACTAAAACTGCCTTCTTACCCTTCCTGCTGCTGCTGTCCTTCCCCTCAGAAAGAGGCCTACTTCCTGTGTGTCTGTCTTTTCATTGACTTTCTGTTCTGCCTTCTCATTGGTTGTAAACCCAACCACATGACCTCCTCATCACTGTCCATCTATACAGACCTCCAGGTCTTCTATGGTTGGTATTGAGATTAAAGGCGTGTGTCTCCATGCTGGCTGTATCCTTGACACACAGAGATCTGCCTGTCGTGTGATCGGGATTAAAGGTGTGCGCCACCACTGCCCAGCTTTTGCTATGGCTTGCTATTAGCTCTGACTCCCAGGCAACTTTATTTATTAACATGCAAATAAAATCACATTTCAGTACAAATAAAGTATCACCATAGTCTGGGTTGAAATACATCAGCTGGAGCTGTTCATAACTTTGGAGGGAAGATCATTGCTTAACTATTGCTCTTTCTCCTCTCCCTTCCTCTCTCTCTCTCTCTCTCTCTCTCTCTCTCTCTCTCTCTCTCTCACACACACACACACACACACACACACACACACACACACACACACAAAATGCATATACACACATTGCAAAACTATACCTAAATCTCAGAGATAGTAAAAGCCAACATTGATATTTGGAAAGCGAGTGCCCTCCCTATAACATAACCTGCACAGTGACCTGCACAGCACAGAACCGTTTCCTTCATTTGTTTGTTTTTCCATTATTCGACAGGAGACAGCACAGTCCTGTAGCTGGGATCACAGCTGCCCTAGACTGAAGTCCCAGCCCTACCAGTTACTAGCTATAGTGAGGAACAAGGCACTGCTCTTTTTCAAGCTTCGTGTGTCTGACCTGTACTGTTGAAGGTGGTAATAGGGCCAACCTTTAGGGCTGTTACAGGTAATACAATAAATATAAAACAGTGCCTTGCAACAACAAGCACAGTTAACGTTCACTGTTATCCCAAACAGTAACTGTTTCCTTTTGTTCAATCCTCTTCTCTCAGTCATTGAACAGGAGTCATTATGAATGGCAGACATTGAGGGCTACCCACCTTCTGACAGTGTGTATTGACTGGGCAAGAAGTAAAGGGGACAGAAAACTCAACGTGGGGGCCCTTAATACACTGCTGTTGGGAGGATCCGTGGGTTTGGTCTGGGAAACAGATCGACACTTTCTTTAAAACCTAAACATGCAGTTACCATTTGACCCAGCAATTGCACCCTTGTGTATTTACCCTAGAGAACTGAAAAGAAAGAAGAAAATCTGTACACAAATGTCTGCAATACCTTCATTTGTTGTAATAGAGGAAGGAATCAACTTGTAACCAGGGAAAATGCAAATAAACCCTCTGACTTCCCCCGCTAGGCCACAGGCTAGGCAGTAATTATGTTTCCTTCTGGCTTCTCTGTAGAGTTAGGTGACATTGTGGGTTACAATGGCAGTTGCCTAGGTTACTTTTCAGGTCCCCGAAGGCTGCTTTGTTACTTTTCTAGCCTAGTTCTTACTGCAGCTGTAGCTTCGGCACTCTGAAGCCCTTCCAAGTCTAGTCCTTGAGACGAGATGAGATCCTGCTAACCCACCCCAGCAAACCAGTAAAGGCCAGGCTCTCCCCGGTCAAGGGCACCGGCCTGTGGGTGCTAGCTGAAGTCCTGCTCAGGCTGGCCTGCATTTCCCACACTTGGCTCTTTCCCATTTCTGCTGCTTTCCTGCTCGATGACTCCAAGTATCTGCCAGCGTGCTCAGATGTCCTTAAGCAAATAGTAGATTAAACAAAATTTAAAATATCTGTTCATATATTCAACAGCTTGGGTGACTCTCTAGGGAATTACACAGGAAGCTGAGAGTCGGAGAGCCTAGCCAAAGGGCCTCGTGCTTATGATCCATTGATATAACATTTCAAAAAGACAAAATTTTATAGACAAATTAGTTATTGCTGGGCCTTGGGTGGTGGAATGGATGGGGAGGTGAATGTAGTTATAACAAGATACAAAAGCTTCTTTTTCTTGACTGTGGTGGTGGATACACTGTCAGGTCCTAAAGAAATTCGGGGCAAATTAACTGTGGTACCTATTGGCACACCAAAGCAGTCAGGTTCACTCTACACCTATGGCTCCCCTCAGATCTTCTCATCCCCCCCCCCAAACTCCAGCTGGTGGGTTTCCCTTCCCCCAGCTCCTCATTCCTGCATAGCCCTGCCATTTCACCCATGCGCTCTCTTGGTCCTCCCCTCTCTTGCCCCCTCTCTCGGTCTCCTTGCCTACCCTCTCCTCTCTCCTTCTCTTGCCCCACCCCCACCCCACCCCCACTCTCCTCTCTCCCTCTCTTGCCCCACCCCCACCCACACAATCTCTCTCTCTCTCTCTCTCTCTCTCTCTCTCTCTCTCTCTCTCCCCACCCCCACCCCGATATGGCTCGGCTCGTTCAGTCTCTACTGGCCATGTTTAGTCTGTTTCTCTCCCTGTTCTGGACTCTTCCAGATGTCTCTGGCTGTACTCTTCCCCCATGTCTACAATAAAAATCTTCCCCTCATAAAATAAAAATCAACCATACCTTCACTTTATATATAAAACAAACCACCACGAGTGATAAGGTTGTAAATAATGGAGCACATGGACACATACATGTCAGCACAAACACACATGAGTAAAACTAAAAAAGTGAAATTGGGAAAGCCTTGATGAAGTAGGTAAGTTGTGTGAGCATCAATATGTAGTTTTTTAAAAATGTCACCATTGCTGGGGCCTAGGCAGAGTGTACAGGGGATATCTCATTATTTCTCACAAATTCATGATTATCTACAATAACCTCGGAAACATTTTGAATTAAAAGGTAAAGAGGAACCCAGGTACAAGGCACATGTCTGTGACCCCAGCTTCTAGAGAGGCAGAGGCAGGATCACAAGACATTGGAGTGAGCTGAAAGTCAGCCGAGGCAACAGTGCCAGTCTCAATAAAATAAAGAGGATACAAAAATAAAAGTTTGTATCAACGCTCTTCATGACCACTTAGCTTCCAAATAAACCCTTCTCTGATCTTGAGGTCTTCATATTTTTTGATGGAAGATTATCCTCTAGTCTCAGAGGAAGGAGGGGGAAGGAAGTATGAGGAGACAGTGTTTCCTTGGGATGCAGAGAGATCGGCCCAAGGACCACTCGTGGATGTCAAAAATTAAAGGATAATCAAGTCTCTGCTATTAAATGGCACATGCTTGACATGCAACCAATGCAATCTCTCTCTTATATTTTAAATCCTTTATAGGCTATTTATAATACCTAGTACAATGTAATATAAATATGGAAGGATGACTACATATTATCTTCAAATAATTCCTCTCCAGACACTGGATCAGGCCATCAGCACCCGAAGGGGAGTAGGACCAGGGACAGAAAAGTGCCTCAAAGATGTTTTGAGACAAGATGATATGAGGTATTTGCTGCTCTATCACAGAAAGAGTGGTGAACGGTGGTTAAACCAAGTATAGGAGGAGACTGAGTCAGGAAATTGGAGATGGAGATGGGTTTAATTGCATGTAATTATAAGAGTAATGAATCATCCCCTCCGCCTCCTTGAGTTTGAAATGTCTACCTTAGTTCTTACGTTACTCCACTAGCCAAGTACTTAATTATCCAGGATTCTGACATGACTTAAGTTTGGGGTTTTCGTTCGTTCGTTTGAGACAGGGTCTCACTGTGTGGCCCGTGGCGGCCTCAAGCTCAAGGTGATCCTCCTGACTCTGCCTCCTGAGCACTAGAAATACAGGCTTGCACCATCACGTCTGGCTGTGCCTAGTTTTTGACATTCATTTATCGAGCTCCAGTTCACCAGTTAGACTAAGATTGGAGGGATGAGTAAGAGACGGAATTCCCCCGGGGGGGGGGGGGGGGGGGGGACACGGACACAGAGACTCTAGGTATGACAAAGAGACGTTGAGCTGCAAAGGAGGGTGGACTCTAGGCCACCTGGGAAGCCACAAGAGGGCACCAGAGGACCAGGGGAGAACTCAGAGATTCTTCCCCCATCAAATTACTCATCAAATCTGTGATGCTAACAGGTGCGTTAGCATCTTTGGGAGACAAAAAGCTGAGGCTCTGGTAACATGTCCGAGGGCACACAGAAGGAGGCAGGGCTGGGAGAGATGGGAGAGCTTTCACTTACACATCCAGGCCCTTCCCACAGCACTGCTCCTCCTCCTGAGGGGACTGACTGGTTTGCACAGTCTTACAGTTAGTGAAAATTAGGTCAGTGGGTAGGCGGGTGCAAATCCTATTCAATGTATCAGTAGCTAAAACCCAAATCCATCTCTCTGTTACAGACAACTAGGTTTTGAGGTTAATTATCTTCATATGTGGCCACCATTTCCTCACTTCTCATTCACACTCTTAAGCCTGCTCCCATCCACCTTCACCAAGACAAAGCAAGACCTTTCAACATTCAGCTGCATTGACAATATTGACCTACTGGCCTGGTGGTGCACGCCTTTAATCCCAGCACTTAGGAGGCAAAGACAGATCTCTGTGGGTTCAATCCCAGCCTGGTCTGCAGAGTGAGTTCCAGGTTGACCAGGGATACATAGTTGAGACCCTGTATACACACATACACACACACACACACACACACACACACACACACCACTACTACCACCAACAACAATGAAGTGGTAATGAAACAACATTGAATTCTGGCAAAATCCTATGGAATATGGTTGAATTGGTCTGGGGTGGAACTCCCTCACAAGCATAATGGACAGGGGTCCAGGCTTTTATAGGGTGGTCACATAATTTGATAAGTGACTGGCTTAAACTAGGAGGGGGGCTGGAGAGATGGCATAGTGGTTAAGAGTGCGCACCCCTCTTGCAGAGGACCCAAGTTCAGTTCCCAGCACCTATGTTAGGGGGCTCATGGCAGGCTATAACTCCAGCTCCTGGGAATCCAAGTCCATGTTCTGGCCTCTGAGGGCACCTGTGTTCATGGGTACATACATATGTAGAGACAAACACACTGACTATTTTTTAAGTCCTAAACTAGGATGGAAGCATGAGAGAGAGAGAGAGAGAGAGAGAGAGAGAGAGAGAGAGAGAGAGAGAGAGAATTTGTGAAAGCGGAGTAGATTCCAGAGGAGAGGTGTGGGAGAGGGGCACGATGCCTTCACAGGTCTCTGGCATGGGAAACAGGTGATGGGCGACCACTTGTTGAGACACGGAGCTATGGAGAGGGAGCAAATTGGAGAAAGAGACAGATGGAGACAGAGAGCCCCACGTTGCCCTAACACCTGTCATGTTTGTGCCTGTGCCCAAGTAGAAGTTGACACCCTGGGCAGATATTTCTCTCTGTAGCTGTAAGGCAGTCAGAGTGTCCAGCGTACAGATGGGATGGGAGGCCATGGGTACGTGAAGTTGTCAACAGAAAGAGTAGAAAGGAGGCAGATGCAAACAGCATTCGAAGAAACCTTGAGCAGAATGGTGTAGAAGAGACATGGTGAGATCACAGCAGAGGGAAGAGAAAGAGGCAATTGGTATAGGTGGTGAGCACCCCCATGTCAAAATTCACTGGGAACCTTAAAAGACCACTAATGCTATTCCTTCTCTCTCAAGCTCTTCCCCTCCTCACCCACTCCACACCACCTGCCCCGGCATCCTTCAGTAAAAGCTGCTCTTTCTCTGCTTCCAACATAAAGACACTGTCTACTTTTGCATACTCAGATTTCTCATATATGAACTTCCTATTAGCGTGTTTGTTTGTATGATACTGGTCTAAGGCTGTTTCTTCACTAGCGTGTAAGCTCCATGAGAACAGGCAGAGGTCATGCTATTTGGTTCACATCTGTGTTCTCATGGCCTTGCATGTGGTAGTCAATAAGAGCCTGTAAACAAATGCTTAGAAAAACAATTCCTTCTTGATGTAGGGTCTCTCTTGTAGCCTCCCAAGTGTTGGGATTAAGGGTTCTGGCCACATCTGGTAAGAACAACGTTCATTTAACTTTGGACTGTGTATGTCACAGAAAATTTAGTTACTTTAAAAAGGAATTTTAGCTTCGGTATGTTGTAGGATTCTTTTTCTCTAGAGGAGGAAAAATGCCTGTAACTGCTGAGTGCATTTACAACTTTGGGGGGTGGAGTATGTGCAAGATGGTTAACAGAAACCACTTAGACCAAGTGTGGCAGCCCACATGCCTTTGATCCCAGTGTTCCAGAGGTGGAGACAGACAAACTCTGTGAGTTCAAGGCCAGCCAGGGCTACAGTGTTAGACTCTGTTTCAAAAACAAACAAGAAAGAAAACCCAAACAAGACCCCCTTGTGTAACTGATCTCTCTGGAGGTGTCTGAATGAAGTCGGTCCTGGAGACTCCGCCCATGACACAGTCACCCCACATGACACAGTCACACCACCAAAGTCACACCAGCGAAGTCAAAAGTAGAAGCCGTGTTGAGCGTTCACTCTACAGCTCCATGTTGGGTGATCCTCCTGCCTCCTCTGCTTTGTTCTTCTGGTTGTGAAAGGTAGATATTATTATCATTCCCATTTTAAAGGTAAGGGAGACTCTCACGATGAAGCATCCGACCTTCTGAGGGCACCAGATAACACAAAGGATCAGATTACCAAGTCAGACTCACTTGTTCCCAACTGCCCCGGGTGGTAGCCGGTTCTATGATGGTTTCAAGAATAAACACCGGGCGTGGCAGTCCATGACTACAGTCTCAGCATTAGGAAGGCCAAGACAGTGGGACTTCCGGTCCGAGGCCAGCCTGAGCTTCATAGGAAGATACTGAGGATGGGGGCGGGAGAAGGAGGAGGTCATTGTCATCACCTGAACCTGAGTGGCACACAGGAACCGGTAGAGATCCCCAGCTGATTTTTTGCAGGGTTCTGGTTAGTTCTGGCCCTAAAAAAGTAGACTCTCGTAATGACGTGTACTGCCTCAGCCCTTACATAGGAGACAACTGTTTCTTCCATGGCACATCCCATGTATGCTTTCATGGTCACATGGGTTATATGACGTTGTGTAGGGAGACAATTCCAGCACAGCCCAGTTTTCAATAGCGCATTAATCAAGTTCCCCCAGCTGTCGACATTCCTTAGATAAGGACCTCTCTCTACGCCTAAGTTAGTGTGTTGCTGTTCCCTGCTGCCAAGGAGGTTTGAGCCGGTTATTTTCCCTTCTTCCTTCCCAGGGTTTCCTCAGGAAGAGGCAGGGGTTGAATGACAGGTCTGCCGCAGCCACCTCAGGGTAGCACAGCTGGCAAACATCAGGGTGAGGACCCCAGTGCAGCTCTGCCTCACTTGGGCGACCACTCTTCCCAACGCTCTCTCCAAGCTGGAGAGTTGAGCTGAGGCTGCCTTTGCGTGTTCTATGTCTCTGGTTTTAACCAATGCTGTTAGCAGTATCTCTCCAGATGCTGGGAACAGTCCTGGGGGAGGATTTGCTGCTGTACCACCTCAAAGGCCTGAGTTTTAGAAGAACGTGGGGCAGCGGGAAGGAAGTCTGTAGGGAAGGAAGGCAAAGAGTCTCCAGCATGGTTTGAACTGGGTGCTGACATGGATGGGCCTTCAGCAGAAAGCTGAGTCGGTGCTATATGCACACGACAATTTCAACAGCTAATCATGTGGTGGCTTGTTTACCAATGTGGCATAACTGGAATGCAGCCACCAAAATGCATGTGTTTAAAAGTTCCCCAGTGTAGCAGAGGTGAGAAATGGGCCACACAGGAGGTGTTTGGGTCGTGGGGCGTTCACCTATTTAATAGTAAAAAGGCTTTTTGTTACTTGCTTAGGGCTCTTGGGATCAAAGCTGAGCTTAGTAGGAAATGCTGCATCACTGAGCTGTGACCCAGACTCTTTTGCCCTACTGAAGGGCAGTGGGTGCCATGAAAGGATGAGAAGAATGTGGTCTGTCTTGTTTGTGTTCCTGTCTTATCTTACCCCTTCTGCCTCCCACCATTCAGGGGGCGGGGAACGGCAAGGCCCTTACCTGATGTCACTGGCTCCAGCTTGGTCTCCCCCGGCTTCAGAACAGTGAGGAAATATAGTTTTTACGAATCCCCAGGCTCTGTTATTCTTTATAGAAGAAATAAACGGGCAAAGGCACAGAGTCATCTTTGGAATTAATTTTTTGGGAACCTGCAGAAATTCAGTAGTCTTTGCAGACAGCAGCAAGCTATAGCTTTTGAGGAATAGCTGTGTGCCTCTTGCTCGCCCTGAGTTTGGGACAAGGACAATTTGCAACCAGTTATGGTAGACACAGTCACAGGGTGGAAGTAAGCAGATGAGGACTTCTCTTCTCAGAAAGCTGGCTCCTGGGTGTTCACCAATATGTCGATATTCATAGGGAAATATACGACACTTTCCTATTCCTGTACTCATTAATCACATGCCACAATGAAAGAATCTATGGAGAATCAACATATCAACTAGAACAGACCATTTAAATTTTAAATGGACTAGATTCCTGGAAAGGACAATAAATAACGCTTCTTTCTTTCCTTCCTGAACTGGAAACGAACTGGAAGCTAGCAAATCAATATCTCAACTTAATTACTAATAAACCCAGTTAGAAGCTGCGACATGGAACCGGGCTAAATGGATATCCTCATTCCTTGCTGCTAAGCAGAATAAGCCCATGCGATCATTGACTGCCCTGGCCCATGCCAGGTCCCGAGTCTCCTTCATCCACGCCTCTTTCTGCATGCTGGAGTAGAGAAGGTGTTTGTCCCACAGTCAAGCTATTCTGAGTGACAGGGGGACCAGAAGGGACCACGATGCAGAGGTTGCTCCTAGCATGTTTGCTTTCTACTTTGGGGTCCCGGCCAAGCAGTGTCCTGGCAGAGAAGATAAGGATGAGGAAGAAAGGCCCTTCTTTTATTCCTGTAATTCCTTTAATTGTGCCTTTAATTCCAGCACTCAGCAGGCAGAGGCAAGCAGATCTGTGAGTTTGAGGCTAGCCTGGTCTGCATAGCAAGTTCTGGGACAGCCAGGATTACATGGAGAGACCCTGGGGGTGTGTGTGTGGGGAGAGAGAGAGAGAGAGAGAGAGAGAGAGAGAGAGAGAGAGAGAGAGAGAGAGAGAGAGAGAGCTTGAATTGACTGCACCATGAATCACCCACCGTGTTCTAATCTAATCTCCTTCCAGTGGGTGATCTTTGACCAGACCAGTGTTTAGTTCCATTCTATTGCTGGGGGCAATAGTGAAAAAGTCTGCATTTCTCTGTGTAAGAAAGCAGAGGTCATGGGGTCCATTTTATCTAAAGCGCCACCTGTAAGTTACACTAGGCAGTTTGGGTGTCTTTTTCTACTTAAAAAAAAAAAATCAATGAAAATCTGACGTATCTATCAATGTTAAACTATCAGGACCCTTCTGAGAATTTTTATCAGGCAATTAGTTAATTTATGGAAGATAGATAGGCATTTGATTTAAATGACTTACTGTTCAACTGAGTTGGCTAGCACAAAAACTAACATCAGTGTGGTGGGGTTAACTCAGAACCCTGAAGAGACAGGCGGCCTCTCTCTTCCTCAAGCCACAGCATAATGAATTTTTGTCTGCAATTTTAATCTCCAATTTCATCTGCAAATGTTTAGAAGAATGCACAATCCATTTTGTAATTATAAGTTTGATATATTATCCCTCTACTGGGCACCGTATTATGTGAGGGCTGAGATGATTCAGGCATTTTTTTGTATTTCCTGGTTTTCTGGATGTCTGTTCAGGTCAAGCATTCAGTGGAAGAGCTCTGTATAGGAATTGCCTCAAAAACATGTTCTTTGATGAGTGGTTGTTGTCTAAGCAAGATCATTGTTTCAAAGGTTGACTGAAAGGGTCCCTACGCATCACCTAGATCCAGTCTAGTTGCCGATGACTTGGCATCTGCAGACAGTTTTCTCACCCACGGGAAACGAGGTGTCCCTTCTCAGCACTGCAGGGCCCTCAGCTGGTACAAAGTGATACCATTGTCAGCAAGTCCTGCCAGAGGCCGGGCACTGTGAGTCACAGGGAGTCACCGCTGTGCTCCCTGCTCTGTGGCGGGCCTAGGGAACACTGGCACCCCATTGTGGGAGGCTTGTTGTCCTGCATACTCATCCTTCAGAGGGACAGTACCAGGGCACCTCGGCTCTGGAGCGAACTGCCTGTCCTGTTACAGACTCCAGCGCACAAGTCGCTTAGGAAATTCAACACATTTTTTTCATTATTTATTTGGTGAATTTCATTTCAGAGAACGTCTCATTTCCCCAAGTCCCATTGAAAAAATGTCATGTGGATCATATTTTTGGCAGAGATTGTGGTTAATATTATTCTGCTATGATAGTCGTAATATAGAAAGCACTAGGACATGTTTGTTCCTGGGAATAATAGATTCTGGGTTCTGTAATTCGTGTGTTGTTTTTCCACCGTTCTCTTCTAAACAATTAGTAGATGCCTCCTCACTTCATAATGCCCCTTCCCACCCAGGCCTAAGGAAACCTTTTCTTTTAACCTTCGTCTTCCTTTGGCTCTCTGTCTTCTCCACTTTAAAAAAAAGAAAAATCATATGTAGGAAAGGCTCAGGTTATATGTGTGAAACGCTGACATTTCATAGATGACGTAACCTGACTAGACGGTCTCTGTCTTTTTTGTTGCTACTCAACAATACTGCAAAGTGGAGACCTTATAAAGAAAAAAAGTTTATTTTGGTTCCTACTTCTGGCCCAAGGTTGAGGGGCCACATTTGGTGAGGGCTTCATTGCTGACAGGATCTTTCAGCAGTCAGAGTTTTACATGGTGTGTTAGCCAGACTTTTCCATTGCTGTGACCAAAAAAATGAGAAAACTTCTTAAGAGAAGAGGGATTTGTTTTGCCCTGGGCTCAGAGGTCTCACTCCATCATCGTGTGTGTGGAGGGAGAATGTGTGTGTGTGTGTGGGGGGGGGGGGTTCAGAGGCTTCACTCCATCACTATGTGGGGGGTTGGTTCTGGGTTCAGAGGCTTCACTCTATCACTGTCGGGGGGCGGGGGAGGGAATGGGTTCAGAGGCTTTACTCCACTGTCAGGGGGAGGGTCATGGGCTCAGAGGCTTCATTCCATCACTATGAGGGGTCATGGGTTCAGAGGTCTCATTCCATCACCATGGGGGAGGGGGTCATGGGCTTAGAGGCTTTACTCCATCACTGTGGAGGGGGGTTATGGGTTCAGAGGCTTTACTCCATCATCATGGGGGGCGGATCATGGGCTCAGAGGCTTCACTCCATCACTGTGGA
>CABHPP010089633.1:0-47646 GCA_902168425.1 Peromyscus attwateri | reverse complement strand
AAAAAACTTTTTTTGGGGGGAGGGTCACAAGAATGATCTTTTCATTTACTTCCTCTTTCTTGTTGTCTAGTTCTTGATATGCTTCATCTTTGCCAACTACCTGTTGTGTTTATGGGGGTATAGGTGCTCTTTTCAAGTGTACTGTAGAATTTAAAGTGGGCTTGGCTGTTGGTGGAGCACACCTTTAATCCCAGCACTTGGGAGGCAGAGATAGTAAGATCTCTGTGAGTTCAAGGTCAGCCAGGGCTACATAGTGAGACTGTCTCAAAAATAAATAAATAAATAAATAAATAAATAAATAAATAAATAAATATAAACAAACAAATAAATAAATAAAAAGACTTTAAACTAAAGGGTTTTAATTCAGCAATTTTCCCCATTGAGACTTTTCTTTGCTGTCTCACCCACCTCTTCCTCTTTAACCTACTCAAATGTACTCTTATAAAGAACTTCTACTTTGGAGGCTGAGGTAGGAGAATGCGAAGCCTGAAAATAGCCTGGCTTATGTGGCAACACAGTATTTCAAAAATGAAAAATAAGATTTTTTTCTTTTTAATAAGTTTTGAAGTAAATTTTATGATTCTTGTGTTTTGTTTTTGAGATAAGGGTCTCACTACGTAGCTCTGGCTGTCCTGATGATAGTCACTATGTAGACCAGGCTAGCCTCAAACCTCCATAGCTCCACCTGCCTCTGCCTCCTGAGTGTTGGGACTAAAGGCTATGATTTGTTTTTTATTTGTCTGTAGTCCAGGCACAAAGTCTAGTCTGGAACTTCTATGTGTCCCAGGCTGTCCTTAAACTCATGGCTGAGATTATAGGAATAAATCACCGTGCCTGGACAATGATGTGATCCTTATGCTGGAAGAAATGATGTTGCTGTTCTAAATGAAGAGTAGGCACAAATTTGACTCCCAGAAAGATTCTTCCTCAACCAAAAAAAGCCAGGCATATAGTCACTCACCTTGAATTCCAGTACTTGGGAGGCAGAGGCAGGGGGATCTCTGAGTTTGAAGCCAGATTTAATCTACAGAGTGAGCTCCAGGACATCGAGAACAACACAGAGAGATCCTGGACCCTGCCTCAAAAACAAGCAATGACAACAACAACAACAGAAAACCAAAACAAATCAAGAAACAAGAAATAGGGTTGGGGATTTAGCTCAGTGGTAGAGCGCTTGCCTAGTATGTGCAAGGCCCTGGGTTCGGTCCTCAGCTCCAGGAAAAAAAAAAAAAAAGAAACAAGAAATAAGAGAAAACATCTCTGTTTCTGTGCATTTTCCTCATTCAAATGTAAAACCGTGGTGGCTTAGTGTTTTGAGTTGACTCAGCAGTTAAGAGCACTTGCTAGTCTTCTAGAAGACTTGGGTTTGATTCCCTATACCCACAACCATCTGTAACTCCAGTTCCAGCAGATCTGACATGCTCATCTAACCTCCACGGGCACCAGGCACACATATAGTACGTATACATACCTGTAGGCAAAACACTCATACATATAAAAACAAAATAAATAAATCTAAAAATTTAATGACTAATATTTTTAAAACTTGTCTTGAGACAACTGTAGATTCCTGTGCAGTTTTTTTTGTTTTATTATTTATTTGTTTATTTATTTATTATGCATACAGGGTTCTGTCTGCACGTATCCCTGCAGACCAGAAGAGGGCGCCAGATCTCATTACAGATGGTTGTGAGCCACCATGTGGTTGCTGGGAATTGAACTCAGGACCTCTGGAAGAGCAGCCAGTGCTCTTAACCGCTGAGCCATCTCTCAAGCCCTCCCATGCTGTTTTAAGACTAATAAAAATTAGGTGGAGCAGACCCCTCACTTGGTTTCTCTAGAGACAGCACTTCGCCCTCTGGGCTGTATATAGGCAGAAAGTTGTTAGCAGTCAAATTTGGGATGTTGTGCAGATTGCCTAGCTGTGCGAGCTCCAGGTGAGTAAGTGTGGATAAGCATCTTTGCCCTCATCTGGTCCAGGCCTGTCTAGCTCTTAGGAACCTCTCCTATTTTTAGCAGCCATAGCCACCTCCTCCTGCTCCTTACCCTAACAACCATTCATCTAAGTGCATCCCTGTCATTTATCATTTTGAAAACATTACGTAGACTTTACATTGCTTTGCCCTTTGGGGGAATCTCTCCAGTCAGTGTTGCCATCTCTCCAAGCTGTTGTATGTGGCTGTTCAATATTACAGAAAGCCAGAGTGTCTTTCCATTTTATTATTATCATTATTGCCTTTTTGGGAAAATATGCTCTTCTTATGTAGTCCCGGCTGGCCTAAAAGTTAATATGTAGTCCCTAGTAACCTTGAACTCCTGGCTTTTCTGCCTTAGCTTAGCTTCCTGAGTATTGGGATTACAAATATACGCCATCACACCTGTTATCAAAATGTCTTTTTAGTAATTAAAAATAACAAACTAAAAATGTTTAGTAATTTACTAAGTTTTTATACTATAATTTAGTAGTCCATAGGATTTTGTAGGCAGGTTTTAAAGTAAAGTAAAATGAACTTATGTAAAAGGTGTCATTTGTATTTTAATGGTATCTAGATAATTTCAATATCACGTTCAAGTTATAAGTATCTTTTATGAAAAATATTACTGTTCGCACAACTGAATCCTCAAAAAGTTGTCGTAAAAATTAACTCCCTCCTATTTGAGCTGGAAGGACAACTGATTTCAGGAACCTGGCTGAGGAAGGAAGCAGAAATGGGTGTAATATGCCATTCTCACACACACTGGTTTTCTGAAGCACGAGATCGATAAAATAATCACACTTGGAGACCTTTGTGGGGGGACGAGTGGTGAGAAGCATAAACAAAGGATCCAGGTCCCTGTCCTCTCTGAGAAGCCACAGTATGTCCTTCTAAAGGAGGGACTATGCCACTTGGGAGCAGGAGAAGGGTAGCTACTTCGGGAGGCCTAGAGGAGACAGATCCGGTTTATTGCCAGGAAGGAGGAAGTAGTCAGTTTGCGTTTGAACTGGTAACCCGTGTGGTAAAGTTTTGTTGACACTGGCATGCAGTAAAGCTCCTGCAAGTGCTGAGTTCTTCCTCCATGCAGCCCTAGCCAGCCTGAGCAGCTCAAGCCCTGCTGAAACGTTTGCTTTCAATCAGAATATGGTCTTTTTGGGGTGGTTTTCATTGTTATTCTGACCACAGTGGCCGTCCTCTGGTTTAACAGTGTGCTGACTAGTTTTAAGTCAACCTGACACAAGCGAAAATCACCTGAAAGGAGGGAGCCTTTATTAAGAAAATGCCTGCATAAGATTGGGCTGTACGAAAGCCCGTAGGAGATATTCTTAATTAGTGATTGATGGCGGAGAACCCTCTCAATATGGGTGGGGCCATCCCTGGGCTGAGCAAGCCATGAGGAGCAAGCTAGTAAGCAGCACCCCTCCATGGCCTCTGCTTCAGCTCCTGTCTCCAGGTTCCTGCGCTGTTTAAGTTCCTGTTTTGACTTCTTTCAATGATGAACAGTGATTTGGAAGCACAAGCCAAATAACCCTTTCCTCCTCCACAAGTTGCTTTGACCATGGGGTTTAAGAGAATCAACGTGGTGAATCACCTGCATGTAGCAGCCCTCGCTAAATGACCAGGCTTCTAGGGTTTTAGAGCTCTCATGTTTTGTTTGTTCATTTGTTTTCCGAGACAGGGTTTCTCTGTGCAGCCCTGGCTCTCCTGGAACTCACTCTGTAGACCAGGCTGGCCTCGAACTCAGAGATCCGAGCTCTCCTGTTTGTTTTTTGTTGGCCTGGCTCCATTGGCTTCCCTTCCTGGTTTTGTCGGGATGCAGTCTCTAGAAATGCCTCCTTTTATTTGTGTGGCATCTAGCCTGCTTGTCTGGAAAATCACTGGGGTGAGCAGTGAGTGGATATGTGTTTTAGGAGGCAGATTCCCAGGGAGATGAAATGCTGGCGTGATTGTGGGTGGAGGAGGTCTTATAGGCATGGCGTTCACCTGGAGGCTCTGTTCAGAGGTCAGGTGGGCCATGTCAGTGTTCTGAGGTTTCCTGTGAGCTATGAATTGTGTGAGGTGCTTTGCTTTGCTTCCTCTGTGGCCATAACTCCTTGTGACCAGGGGTTCCGTGTTCAGCCGATTCCATGGAGGACTCCTAGAGTTTAGCTTACTGGACCTCTCTAATCTGATCCTTCTGCGGTCTGTTTTTCAGCCTCCAAGGTCATTCTTTCTCAGTGACCGTTACTGAGAGTTGCAGCCACCAGCTTCGAAAACAAACTACTCTCACCCGCCCCGGCCAGTGTCTTCTAACCTCAGCCGCCGCTGGCACCAAGACCTTCCTCACACCCCAAAACGCGACATCCGAAACCAGGTCCTCTGCCTTTTTTTTTTTTTTTTCCCCAAACACTGATATGTTTGTGTTAGGTGTCCCTTCAAAGGAAAAGAGAATGAGACTGAAGTGGAAATTCAGTGGTAGAAAAGGTTTGAACATTTGGTTAAGTCCTAGAGTTCCAGGCCTGGTCAGACGCTTGTGAATTTTTTTTTTAATTCTCATGTCTACTATGGCTGACTTGGGAAAATTGACAATACTCCAAAAGGATTTGGAGAGCAAGCAGAGTGGCTGAGCTTACCACTCAGCGCCTCAGAAGACAGTGGCTTCCCACGAGATGGGAAAGATGATTTTTTTTCTTCTACTGTTTTTTTGTTTGTTTGTTTTGTTTTGTTTTTTGAGACAGGGTTTCTCTGTGTTGCTTTGGCTGTCCTGGAACTCTGTAGACCGGGCTGGCCTCGAACTCACAAAGATCTGCCTACCTCTGCCTCCTGAGTGCTGGGATCAAAGGTGTGTACACCACCACCACCCGGCTTGTGGTTCCTCTTAAGTAAAATAGTTTTTGTCTTTCACACATGGTCAGTTTATGAAGCTATATGTGATTTACTTACAGTTTTAGTTGTTGAGTTGTTTTGAGACAAGACGTTATGTGTCCTAAGCTGGCCTTGAACTCCCAATTCAATCTTTCTTTTTTCCTCTTCTATGTCCTGGGATAACAGGCATGTGACATTTTATCTAGAGAGGCTATGTTTTCATCTTTTAAAATTGTCTGTAGCTGGGCGGTGGTGGCGCACACCTTTAATCCCAGCACTTGGGAGGCAGAGGCAGGCGGATCTCTGTGAGTTCAAGGCCAGCCTGGTCTACAGAGTGAGTTCCAGGACAGGCACCAAAACTACACAGAGAAACCTTATCTTGGAAATAAATAAACAAACAAACAAACAAATAAATAAATAAATAAAAATACAATTGTCTCTAAAGTCAGATGAAACTCCTTTGCTCTCCACTTACGGTCCTTTAATATTCAGGATTTGGTGGTCATCCGAATACAGGAATTTCAGAAGCTGATGTAGTGTCCCATTTGCTTTTCAGCTGAGAATGCGTGTGTAAGATGCAGGCTGGATGTAGCGGAAGACCCCACAGCCTGCCCCGCGTCCTTGGACCATGAAGGTCCTGGATGAGAGTCTCTTCTGGATGCTGCTTCCCTTCTTCCACCTGATGATGGCCAGTGCCGCCGAGCACGAGGAGGTGGCCAAACACGCCATCAAGTTACACCGGGGGAAGGGTGCCGCGGCCACTCAGAGGAAGCAGTGGGTCCTGGACAGCTGCAGGAGGCTCACGGGGCTTCTGCGGCAGAAGAACGTGGTCCTGAACAAACTGAAGAATGCCATCAGAGCGGTGGAGAAGGACGCCGGCCTGTCGGGGGAAGAGAAGCTCTTCCAGGTGCACACGTTCGAGATCTTCCAAAAAGAACTGAACGAGAGCGAGAATTCGGTCTTCCAGGCCATCTACGGACTGCAGCGAGCCCTGCAGGGGGATTACAGGGATGTGGTCAACATGAAAGAGAGCAGCAAGCAACGGCTGGAGGCTTTGAGGGAGGCCGCCATTAAGGTCAGCCGCCAGTCTGCAGGGATCTGTCGTGATGGGAGTTCCGGGCTGAGGTGACACACACAATCAGGAAGGCTGGCTGGAGGGAGTACCTTCCTCAAAGCCTGTGTGTTCCGTCATTGCTTCTAGGAGGCTCCTACCCATGTCTTGTAGATCCTAGTGCTCAACTCTGACTAGGGTTGGGTAGTACTCTACCCGTGAACTCAGAAAGGAGCTAAATAAATGTATCTGTGCTTCATGCATGGCACCACAATGCCTTGCAGCGTTGCTGTGGGCAGCACATGGTTTCGTGTTAGCCGAGAGCAAGCCGGTTTGCTATGTTTCCAAGTAGCTTGCCTCCCCCCCCCCAACACACACACATTTTTTGCTAAGCTCGGCTTATTTGTGCAGTTTAGGATGCTTGACTCCCTCTGCTGGTTAGAGTTAGAGTTGCACCTGTACAAATGGCCCATTGACCTAGAAAAGTTGTAGATCTAATCCAGATCAGAGCCTTTAGTGGACGTGAGGAAGTCATGTCCTGGTGTGACCCTTACCAAGCTTCATTTCTTACAAATCATTAGGAAGAGACAGAATATGTGGAACTTCTTGCTGCCGAAAAACACCAAGTGGAAGCCCTTAAAAACATGCAGCATCGAAACAAGAGTCTATCCATGCTTGACGAGATCCTTGAAGACGTGAGGAAGGCTGCCGACCGTCTGGAGGAGGAGATAGAGGAGCATGCCTTCGATGACAATAAATCAGTAAGCAGCACTCCCAAGTGACCCTTCCGCCTGCTGAGCCATTATGATGAGCATGGGCCCCGACATGCTCAAGGTGTTTACCTGTGTGTCATAGGGAAGCTGAGACTGAGGACACGCTAAAACACTTCTGCGCCACGTCAAAATTAATATGACGTGTCCTCAGAAGTGAGCTAGCTATTCTGCTTTCTCTTGTAACAGTTACACTCACTCCTGATTAAATGGCTTGTCTCAGGCCCTGGCTTTGCCACTCAGCTTGGGTTGGGACTCTAGACTCGGGATTTTGGATGGTTGAGTTTTAATGCTTATCTACTGGGGCATCTGTTAAATTCTGCAAAAGGCAGCCTTATAGCAGAAATAGGGTTCCAGCTTCTCATTTGTCCTGTGTTGAGATGGTAAGGGAAGATTCATACTGTTGTCTTGGGTGGACCTATAAACGGTTATGGAGCAAAAACAAATCAGAGTAAATGCAGAAGTGTGTGGGGAGAATAGAAAACAGGGAAGGAAAGGGGTGCTTAATTCTTTCTGGGTTCGGAGAAGAGCTCCTAGTTACTTCTAAAGCTATAAACATGTGAAAGAATATACCATAAGTAAATTAGATGTTTGGAAGTAGCTTAAGTCCTAATATCTTTACCCCTAAATTTTTATTTTTTTTTTTTGTTTTTTTTTGTTTTTTTTGTTTTTCGAGACAGGGTTTCTCTGTGTAGCTTTGCACCTTTCCTGGAACTCACTTGGTAGCCCAGGCTGGCCTCGAACTCACAGAGATCCGCCTGCCTCTAGCCTCCCGAGTGCTGGGATTAAAGGCGTGCGCCACCACCGCCCGGCTTACCCCTAAATTCTTTAGTTGAAAAATTCCCTGATTCTGGCCAGTGGATACTATTGGGTTTGTTTGTTTTGTTTGTTGGAAGTACTGGGTGTTGAACCCAGGGCTGTTCACACTGCTAGAAAAGTGCCATGCTGCTGGGTTACACATCCAGCCTTCTCCTCACTTTTATTTATTATGAGAGGGGATCTTGCCAGATTGCCTCTGCTACCCTTGAATTCATTCTGGCGCCTAGGGAGGTCTTGAACTTGGGATCCTTGTGCCTTACCCTCATGAGCTGGGATTCCAGACCCTGGCCCCAGACTTAGCTTTACTGATCTTTTTGTCATAGAACACTAAAACACTTCGGTTGCTCTTTCAGATTCTTTTTTTTTCCCCTTCGGTTTTTTTTTTTTTTTTTTTTTTTTTTTTTTTTTTTTGGTTTTTCGAGACAGGGTTTCTCTGTGTAGCTTTGCGCCTTTCCTGGAACTCGCTTGGGAGACCAGGCTGGCCTCGAACTCACAGAGATCCGCCTGCCTCTGCCTCCCGAGTGCTGGGATTAAAGGCGTGTGCCACCACCGCCCGGCTCCCCTTCGGTTTTTTGAGGGGCAAGGTTTCTCTGTGTAACTTTAGAGCCTTTCCTGGAACTCTCTCTTGTAGACCAGGCTGGCCTGGAACTCACAGAGATCCTCCTGCCACTGCCTCCCAAGTGCTGGGATTAAAGGTGTGTGCCACCACCGCCCGGCCAGTCCTGATTCTTTAATTGCTGGTGTGAACACATTTAGTTCTAATTGTATAACATTGGTTACTCTTCCAGGTCAAAGGGGTCAACTTCGAGGCAGTTCTGAGAGTGGAGGAAGAGGAGGCCAGTTCCAAGCAGAATATCACAAAGCGGGAAGTGGAGGATGGCCTGGGTCTCAGCATGCTTATCGACTCCCAGAACAACCAGTATATTCTGACCAAGCCCCGAGACTCCACGATCCCTCGTGCGGACCACCACTTCATAAAGGCAAGCCGTGCCCATCAGCCTGGGGCTGGCCCGTGAGGTTGAGCTGCCTCAGACCCGATGCCAGCCTTCTTGCTGTCAGAGGCCCCACTGGGGCACTCCCATCTCTTCCTTCAGAAGCCTTTCTTGTCTTGTTTTCTCTTGTTGAGATGGACTCTCGCTCTGGAGCCTGGGCTGGCCTGGAGCTCACTAGGTAGTGCAGTTTGGCCTTGAATTCCCAGCAGTCCTCCTGCCTTAGCTTCCCGAGTGCGGGGATCACAGGAGATGGCACCACGTCTGAGTTCTAAACAGCCTCTCTTGATGGGCAGAGAAGACAGGATGCCCAGGGGCTCCTCCCAGGTGCTGATCCTCACCGGAGAACCAAGCGCATGTCAGGTGCTGCTCTCCATGGTTATGACTAGAATGGCCTACAGAGCCGACTCTGCAGCTGACATTGTCATTACCCTCCCTGGAGGTCGGGGCTCCTCTGAAAAGTTCCCTTCCCCTCCTTTTGTGATAAATACATAATCTCTATGAAATATTGGAGACTGGATAAATACCCCGTTCCAAGTCTCACTCACCCGGGGGTTTCAGCACCGTACTGGATCTTACCGCATCAGTTACTGAGTGGCGAGAAATCCAACGGTGAAGGTTCCATGAATTAACGTGTGAGCTCTTAGGGCCCTGGAACCAAAACACTCAATGGAATTCAAGTAGTCACGGGTCATAGAATGTTTTGTAGAGAGCTTGAACAAGGAGACAAACCCTTTCAGAACTGAACTTCATCTCTTAGAACACAGTTTAAGGGTCTCAGCCTCTGTGTGAGACATAGCCGTAGTGAGAATTAGCCCCCTGACTTTCATCACTTGCTTCTTAGTCTCACGAGATGAGATGAAGTCGAGGACCTCCGTCCCCTTTCACCCTCACGGTAAGCCGCTCTTACTATTTTTTCTTTCTGTGTTAGGACATCGTGACCATAGGAATGCTGTCCCTACCTTGTGGCTGGCTGTGCACAACAATCGGATTGCCCACGATGTTTGGGTATATAATCTGTGGTGTGCTCCTGGGGCCTTCCGGACTAAACAGTATTAAGGTAAGCATAATTCTCACTGTTTTAGTGTCTAACAAGATGGAAACCAAACATGAACGAACACTAACAAATCTGAGCTTGAGTCAGTGAAGAGACCAGAGAGGCCCTTGATGCATTTTTTAATCCATGGGAATATTATATATTGCATTTCTTAATGCAAGGTGGCTTGATGACAGGTTATCTGTCTCTTTAAATTATATTACTATTAAAAATTGCATTTCTGGTGATATGATGGCCTGGATTGTCCAGACCAACATTCAGACAACAATAAATCAGCTGCAAACGTTGGTCTCAGTGTAATTTTATGTAGTTCCTGTGGTTTGGGGGAGCTGACTGAAGTCCCAGTCTCAAGAGACAGCAGAGCTCAAGCCGTCTGTGGGGCAGGGTGATGATCCCTGTCATAAGGAAGGAAATAAACACATTCTGGCAGGAACGAAAGGGTTCCTGGGCATTTTTGAGTACATCACTTAAGCATACAGTGGGAAAGGGGGGCTCAGAGTGGGTGCTGTGAGTTCATGGTGGAGGGACTAATGAGGAGAGCACAGGACCAGCCTCAGAAGCCTCCTAATTTCGCTGAGACCCACTAAGGGAATGGAAGGAAGCAGTGTGCAAGGACCGGAGGCCGCTGTAGTTCACAGTTCTTGAACCAGCTCAGAAGAGCTTCGTGACTTCCCCAGGCCGAAGTCTGACAACCACAGGAGACGCATCATCTTTTTTTTGTTGTTGTTGTTGTTTTTCAAGATAGGGTTTCTCCGTGTAGTTTTGGTGCCTGTCCTGGAGCTCGCTCTGTAGACCAGTCTGGCCTCAAACTCACAGAGATTCTCCTACCTCTGCCTCCTGAGTGCTGGGATTAAAGGCGTGCAACCACCACCACCCGGCCAGGAGACTCATCTTTATAGCAAATGATCTCTGGCCAGAAAAAGAGCTGTCTGCCCAGCCTGCTCAGGCTTCAAGCCTGGTGCCTTCCACAAACAAGTTAACCTGATTCGGAGGCAGCCCTGTGTCCCGTGACGGTCTCAAAGGCTTCACAGCACAGCACACTGTGCTCCAGGCTCATATTCTGCACAAATATTTCCACTGACTTAGAACAGTGTCATAAGATTAAGGAGAAACTCCCCTCTGCCCAACCCCTTCCCCATCCAGAGTGTAGAGGATAAGAGCAGGCACACAGGAGCAGAGATCCCTCCCAAACAAGCTGTTAAGTCAGAATAACTGGGCCACACAGCACCAGGGTACTGCGAGCACTCAGTCCGCTGTACCACGAGAAGGTGAACGTGATTGTGAGTGAAGATCCAAGGGCATCCTAGCTAAAAGCAGGACGTAGTCAGGAGAACCAAAACCATAACTTTTCCCTATAGGAACTCGATAGGCTTTCATTATGAAGTTGAGAAATGGAGATTTAAGTGTATCGTTTTGGCATCATAGCAATGGTCTGACCAAGAAAAGGGAAGAGAAATGAAAGGAAAATAGAAGTAAGGAAGCATTAAAAATAAGAAGATGTCAAGGAAATAACATCTGGCATTACAGTAAGTGGAACGAGTACCCGTATCGAAAGATAAACTAAACGATGGTGTCCCAACAGAAGTGTTGTAAACCAGAGCTGGGGTGCAGGCAGAGCAGTGAGGAAGGTTGAAGGTGCACACAGACACAGAGCAAGGATGCTGCACACTCAGTTCATGCTGACTCCGGACAGCGCGGGCACTCACAACACCGCACCAACCACGTGAACACTTGAAAAAGTTAAAACCTAAATATATTGTCCTGTTTCTTTTCTTTTAATTTGACACTATTAAAAACAAGTGACAGCCGGGCGGTGGTGGCGCACACCTTTAATCCCAGCACTCAGGAGGCAGAGGCAGGCGGATCTCTGTGAGTTCGAGGCCAGCCTGGGCTACCGAGTGAGTTCCAGGAAAGGCACAAAGCTACAAGAGAAACCCTGTCTCGAAAAACCAAAAAAAAAAAAAAAAAAAAAAACAAGTGACAATGAGTCAAGATATATAATATACACATATATATATATAATATATATTATACACATATATATATCTCAAACCTTACATAATAAAACCTCTGGGATGTGGCCAAATGTGGAAAATTCACCTCATGAGAAAAACTTCCCCGTATCCAAACAAGAAGTCAATATGAATTGTCTTAAACTCAGCTTTGGTGCCTCTTCCTTGTTCCCGGGGGTAGAGGGTGGGGGAATGGAGGGAGGGAGGGGGTGAGGCTGAGAAAAGGAGTATCGAAGACAGAAGTAGCCATATATTTGAAAGTCGGTGAACCCCACAGCTGCTTCTCAATAGAAACTGTAATGAAAATGAAAATAAATATTCCTCTGGCAAATCAAAAAAGTGTATGTGTGCATGTGCACACCTGTGCACACGCACAGTCAGGAAGTCAAGAAGATCTCAGATATAAGGGGAATTCACAGAATTTATTTATTTTTAAAAAACATACTGGTTTTTTTTGGTGGTGGGGGGTGTGCTGGGGAATATTCCTGTGTATATCAGCACATGTTCTCTTGCTAACCTGTGCTAAGTACATAAAACATTCAATATTCTCCTTCCTTGTTTTTTAGTCTATTGTGCAGGTGGAGACATTGGGAGAATTTGGGGTCTTCTTTACCCTGTTTCTTGTTGGCTTAGAGTTTTCTCCAGAAAAGCTCAGGAAGGTAAGGACCCAACTCCTGCCTGGGAGCAACTTGGTTTACTCACTTTTTTTTTTTTTAACTCACAGAAAGTCTACTTGGCTATTAAGTGGTTTTTCTTTGTTTAACTAATTTATTAAATATAAATGAATTTTAATTTAGTTTGATACTGGTCTTTTAGAAAATAAGTTTGAAAAAGTCAAAACTAATAAATGGGATGAATTTTCATATGGCTTTATATGGATCCCTCCAAGAAAACGTGAAACTGAGGGTAAAATACGATAGAGGTTTAATATTCAATGTGCACACACACACACAGAGGCAATAGGGAATCGCCATGGTTGGACCCTTCTCTGTATTTTCAAATTTCCTACAGTACTTCTTTTTTCAAATAGCATTTCATTATTTTTTTTAATTTATTTATGTATTTTTTTAAATTACACTCATGATATTCATTAATTACACTCATGATATTAATCACATTTGTGGTATTCATAGATTACATTCACAGTATTCATTCAATTATATATATGAGGTCTTAAATACAGGCTTACAGCACAATGGGAGGACCCCGGAGGGCAGAAGTTCGCTACTGATGTTTTACAATCTTGCATCTAAGCTGTTAACGCCCATTATTCAGGATACACAAACAAGGAACTTCTCTTAAGCATTCAGGAGGGTGGAACTTGGCAGGGAATTAGCATAGGGAGAATATCAAGGTCAAGGTCCGCAAGCAAGGCAGCAGTTACCCAAAATGGCGGCCAGGGCCCTACAGGTCCCCCTTTTATTAGAAAATGAGCTTCTGACTTGGGTTGTGTGGGACGTCAGCAGGTCACCTTACTCGTCATGGAGCCGCCTGCCCAGGCCACACAGGTGCTCACATTTCATTATTTTTTGAGGGTTTTTTTAAAAAATAATTTATTTTGGTCATATTCACTCCCTCACCCAATTCTTCCCAGATCTACCTCTACTTTCCTAATCCCCAACTTTGTTCCTCTCTCTCTCTCTCTCTCTCTCTCTCTCTCTCTCTCTCTCTCTCTCTCATTCTTTGAGAGGTTCAAGTTTCATAGAATGTGTTTAGAGTCAGTTTAATGCTATGTTCATTTAACAGCAGAATAGCAGTAGGAGATTCTCCCCTAGAGCCCACGCCCTGTCTAGCCATCGATTCTTGGCTCAGTGATGGTGCCAGGTTTGGGCTTCATCTTACAGAATAGGGCTTGAGTCCAAGCCGAAGGTGGTTGGTCATTCCATTAATGTTTATAGCACTCTTGCACCAGAGGGCACACCCTGCCAAGCCAGCCATTGTGGTTTGCGTGATTCACAGCTAGTTATGAGGAATGATGACTTTTCTCCTCTAGCTGCGTGCATAGCACCCTCTAGCACTGTGAAGGCTAGCCAGTATTTTGGGTTGTTGTTGTTGGTGGTGATGGTTGAGAGTCCCCTGTAGACTCTTGATATAACCTGATATTCACTCTGTAGCCCAGGGTACCCTTGGCATTGTGGCAGTCCATCTGCCTCTACCTCCCATGTACTGGAATTTAAATGTGTGCCACCACTTCTAGCTATCTGCTTTTTTTTTTTTTTTAAACATTGCTGCAAGTTCTGTTAATCTGTCTGATCTCACTTCCCGGGACCAACGTCTCAAGGCATGCTTCTTGAGGAGTCCTGAATTGTGTTAGTGCTGTCTTCCAGAGACTTTGGTCTCTTCATGTTCTTCTTACATCATAGGCCATGTATGTTAATTTCTAAACTCAAAGTTCAAAGAAAATTAACCATTCTTCTAGATTCTAAATTTAAAAAGGCTCCATTTTTCCCTCTGCATTCTCTTGAGGACTTTGGGGTAGGGAAGGAATAAGCTTGAGTGGAAGGGATTTCTAGGGTGTCCTGCTTTGTTAGAGTAAGTCAGGACCAGCCTTCACAGATGCCGTCTTGGGCAGGTTTCCGGGAAACATGTAACCTCTGTTTCCAAGTACAGTGGCTCATCTGGGATTTTATAACTAGAGACAATTGATGCAAACAGTGGTTCACGGAAAGCAAGGCAGGTAAAGTTCTATAATGAGCAACAGGACCTTCAGCAGGGCTCTGATCTTCCTAGATATCAGTTTGGGACATCATCTGTATGGTGGAATTTTGGTAATGTTTCTCCTGGTTTTCATAATCAATTTTTTTTCTGTAGTGTTCAAGGGTTGATGCCGAAATGACATTCTATGCCATATTACTAACATCATATTTGTAAGCATTGTAAAGCAGTTCTAGTTCTGATTAGCACTGTCTGGAGGCTTTTGCCCTTGTGATCTAGACATGGGGAGAGCCTGAAGGAAGGACTCTTGCTCTGTCAAGGGAGTGTGTTGTGGGTGCTTGAGGGGGTGACGCGCCTGATAAAGGAGAAGAATGTTGAACAGGAGCCCTGCGTTGTCTTGAGTCCTTGTTGGCCTTCGTTTAGTGGCCCTGCACACCTCTCCTCTCATCTGTGCAGGGTGGGAGCCCCAGACCTCGACATGTGCCTTGGCTCTGCACGTCCATCGCCAAGATGCGGCTCGTTACTGTTGCAGTTCTGGGTTTGGAGTGCAGAGGATCGGTATTGATTTAGCAAACCACAGTATTCAGTCCTTCGTCTTCCCTGCCTTCTCATGAAGATATAAATGGCAGGGGCTTTAGGACAGCCTAGAGGAAGGAAAGTGAGCACTTCACACCAGTAGGTCTCTTCCATGTAGGCAGCGTATGTTTGGTAGAAAACATCTGATAATGTTTTCCAAAACCGTAGTCACTGGGGGACACCGTCTCAGGACTGAATCTCAGAAGGGCTGACTAGAAACAAAGTTTCTGGAATCTGGAAGAGCTTCCCAGTGTGGCAGAGAATGCAGTCTCCCCGCCCTGAGTGTCCATCCCTGCTGACTGCTTAGTCTGGGTTCGTGGACCTGCCAGGGCCTTCCTCGCTGTCTAGCTTTGAAATTGACTTGAATTATTCTCTTTGTTCTGAGACACGGTCTGTAGTTAAGACTGAACTTGAGCTCAGAGATCCTCCTACCTCACCCTCCCTAGTGCTGGGGTTACCTGCCTTTGAATGTTTTTCCTTTTTTTTTTTTTTAATCTTAAATTTATCAATTTCTACCTCTCTCCAAATAAATTATGAGTCGGGGGAGCTGGAGTTGTTTCTTCTCTTGTCTTTCTTCTGCTCTTTTAGCAAGTTCCTGCTGTGCCCTAGGTGTTCAGCCCCTTAGCAGCTGTAGGTACAGTGCATCACACCCTGCCCTGTTGCTTGACTTCAGGGTTTTAGAAGGATGTGCCTCGGGAAAGAAGAAACAGAAACCTAAGATAGCCTGTGGGGCTGGTACCCAACTGTCTGGGGATGAGAGCTATTGTGGGAAGTTTGCCAATAGGAGCTTCCTAATTCTTCTTTGCAGGAATCACCTGGGGGATAAAGCCCACGTGGTCTGACCCAGGGTGACCAGTAGACTGCATTTCAAATGCATCCTGGGTCCCATGCTGACTGGGAACTTGTGACTGAACCCACTTGTACCTGAGTCTTTCCATGAGTTGTTTCCCCCCTGGGCCCTCCACGTGCTGGAGAAGTGCTGGGGATGGTCTACTCTCGCAAGGACCCCAGAGTCCTTCTGTCTCAAAGATCGTTCAGTCTCACTGTTCCTCCCTCAGATATGGAAACTCAAGCTGTAGAATCTGTTAGGTACCTGAGTTCATGGCTAGTGATTGACAGTCTTAAACTCCAGGCCCTTTAAGGGTTGGTAAGACTGTTTTAAAAAATTGCCAGCCTTGCTCACAGGAGTAACTGCTACAAATTCATGAGCCTGAACAGCTGAGTGGGCTTCCTAAGTGGCTCCACGAGATGCAGCCCAGGGCACTACTACTGCTCGTGGCAGGAATGTTAAGATGTGAGTTAACTCCAGAGCAGCACATAACTGTCAAGTACAGGAGTGGGAGAGAAAGGCCTCTGAGCATCTGGGACCAGCCTCCGTGGGGCTGCCCATTGTTGTTTGTTTTTGCTCTTTTTTGGGGGGGGGGTCTGCTACCCAGCTCCCAAATAAATCACACAGAGGCTTATTCTTACTTATAAATGTTTGGCCTTAGCTTGGCTTGTTTCTAGCCAGCTTTCCTTAACTTAAACTATCCTGTCTACCTTTTGCCTCTGGGCTTTTCCCATTCTCTTGCTTTTGTAAATCTTACTCTTACTCCGTGGCTTGCTGTATAGTTGGGTGGCTGACCCCTGGAGTCCTCTTCCTTCTCTGGCTGCTTCTTTCTTTTAATCCTACCAGATTTCTCCTTCTATTTATTCTCTCTGCCTGGCAGTTTATTCTGTGAAGCAGGAACTCTGAAGGACTATCCTGCCTTGTTTTGGCAAATTTCAGCAGTCACTTTCCTGTGGGGCCTGCTTGTCCAGTTTATACAACATACTATCAATCAGTCCAGGCAAGAACAGCTTCTTGCCCAAATGACTAGCCTTGCCACATTGAAAGCAAACTCCATAAGGAGTTTCTTCGATGCCCATCATCTCTGAAGTAAATTGGTGCTGCCAGGAGCAGATGTGTCTCATTGTCATGAAAAACCTTAGGTTAACAAAACATTTTAAATGCTATATTCTGTAGGTCTTTGAAGTGTTTGAAAACCATTTATCTATCTAAAATATATCTCTATATGATCTGGAAAACATACCTAACATAAACAATTTTGATTTTATCAATGACTAACCACTAACCTATGTTCCTGGTTGTCCTATATTGTTTATAATAATAGCTTTCAAAAACTAGAACTTCACCCTGCATTTCCAAAAGGACTGCATAGGCACAATACCTCAAACAAAAATGGAAACATACATACAATATACTGTAACAAAAATAACCTTAAATTTGTATCAATATACAAAAATCCTTTAAACAAGAGTAGAAACATATATACAGTATAACAAAAATAATTTAAAATTTGTATCAATATTCTATATTCCCCTAAATGATAACAAACATCCATAACCCGCCAAATAACCAAAGACCACCCACACACCCCAACTCTTGGGAATGTGGATGCAGTTTTCTGCATACTACTTCCTGCTGTCTGTGGATGAAGTATCTTTAGGGTCCTAGAGAGAAAATTTGAGATAATGACCAAGTTCTGGGAAGACTAGCAGTAACCTTTACTGATAGGTATCACCTGTCAAGATTCAGGAGGTCTCTCCTGATCAAACCTGGTTCATATTAACCCTGAAGGAATCCACAGCCATTCATCTCCTTTGGGAACAAAACTCCAAAGCATTTTTTATTTCCATTTGACAGATCTCACTGTGTAGACCAGGCTGGCCTCAGACTCACAGAGATGATCTACCTGGCTCTGCCTCCTGAGGTCTGGGATTAAAAGTGTGTGCCACTGCTGCCTGGCTTTTGACTTCTTTTTTAACGCTAAGGCATTCCTAAAGTATCTAGATTGGTTCAATTTCGCAGTCCAGTTCACAATCCCGTGTGTCCTAGCAGCTGTCTTTTGCTTCTCAACAGTCAAAAAATTTGAAATCAACCATAATAACATATCATACAGGATCCAGACTCCCTGTGTATTTCCCATCTCTGCATGGCTTATTCTTTTTTATATTTCTTTACTTCTCTCTTTAAAGGCTTTATTTTTAAACTATTCTACTTTTTCCTATGAATATACCCTTTTCCTTTTCTTAAGCCTACGCACCTTGCTAAACACACTGTAACCTGTTTTAGAGGTTTTTTGGTTTTTTTGTTTTTGTTTTTGTTTTTTTTTTTTTCTGTCTGGACCTCTTTATTGCGTATCTTTTAGCCTTTTTGACTTCATGAACAAACTTTTAACTGCTAAGCAATGGGACCTCTGCCCAAGGCTTTGGAAGCTGGCTCTGCCCACTACTCAGGTAGGGAAAGTGAAGCTGAAAGCTCATGAGCTGGTCAGAAGTTCATGCTGAGAACTGCATTCAACCTTCCTAGGGCTCTAAAATGCCGATGCTTATGCTGTGGCAGGTGTTTTTATTTAGTTTTTTGTTCCTACTTAACATACTGGCTGCTAAAGGGCTTACCAGCAGGAGGTAGAAACTTTTTTTTTAATTTTTATTTATTTATTACGCATACAGTGTTCTACCTGCATCCTTGTGGGCCAGAAGAGGGCACCAGATTTCATTACAGATGGTTGTAAACCATCATGTAGCTGCTGGGAATTGAACTCAGGACCTCTGGAAGAACAGTCAGTGCTCTTAACCTCTGAGCCATCTCTCCAGCCCAGGAGGTAGAAACTCTTAAAGGAGCTATATCCTCTTTTTTTAAGCTTTCTTAAGTCCCACGTGGAAATTTGGGCTCTACATTGGGCACCAAAATGTTGTTAGTTGCTTTCTTACACTTTGTCTCTTTGGGGGACCTGCCACTCAGCTCCCAAATAAATCACACACAGAGGCTTATTCTTAATTATAAATGCCCGGCCTTAGCTTGGTTTGTTTTTTGCCAGCTTTTCTTAACTTAAATTATCCCATCTATCTTTGGCCTCAGGGCTTTTATCTTTCTCAATTCCTGTATACCTTTTCTTTCCTTCTTAATCTGTGTCTGACTGGGTGGCTGGGTGGCTGGGTGGCTGGACCCTGAAGGCCTCCTCCTTCCTGTCTTGTTACTTGATCTTCTTTCAGATTTCTCCTTCTATGAATTCTTTCTGTGCCTGCCAGCCCCACCTATCCTTTCTCCTGCCTTGCTATTGGCCAGTCAGTTCTTTATTAGACCATCAGGTGTTTTAGACAGGCACAGTAACACAGCTTCACAGAGTTAAACAAATGCAACATAAACAAAAGTAACACACCTTAAAATAATATTCTACAACAGTCCACCCCTACTCATGAGTCTATCTGAACTACATAGCAAAGGAGACTAAGCAGCTGTTGGACCCAGTCATCTGTCATTGGCCTCTGTGGTGATCACGTGATCTATATGTGAGCTTGTTTGGAAATCTCAGAGACTTTTATTCCTGAATCAACCCGGCTATGCATCATGGGAGGTCAGTGAGTGCTCACTCAGCTGCGGTGCTGTGCATCATGGGAGGTCAGTGAGTGCTCACTCGGCTGCGGTGCTGTGCATCATGAGAGGTCAGTGAGTGCTCACTCGGCTGCAGTGGGAAATCTCAGGACCAGCTTAGGAGCATCTTTCCACCTTCCCAGTTCCAGAAGAATGGCATTGTTACCCCAGGAGTAGAGCAGGGATGGAAAAGTTTCAGGCTGCAAAGCATCTGAAGGAAAGCCATTGGAGGCTAGCTCTGTATAAAGCCTCTGTTGGTCTCTGCCTTATGGCTCCACATGAGGCAGAGGCAGGTGGATCTCTGGCTTCAAGGCCAGCCTGGTCTACAGAGGGAGTTCCAGGACAGCCAGGGCTACACAGAGAAACCCTGTCTCAAAAAGCAAACAAACAAAAAATGTCTATACACACACTGGAGGGGACAGAGAAGTCATATGTATAAATGACCCATTGTCAGTCTTCCATATTTTGGGTTCTGCATCCATGAATTCAGCCAACTGCAAAATGAACATATATAGAAACAAATATTTCTATACTGAATATATAATAGATTTATTTTTGTCCTTAATTCCCTAATTCATACTATATAAGCATTTGCATGGTATTTATGTTGTATTTAGTCTTATAAGTCATCTAGAGATGATTTAAAGGCTACAGGAAGGCATAAATATTATACATTCTTAATAGGAAGATTTGAGCTGGAGAAATGGCTCAGTGGTTAAGAGCACTGGCTGCTCTTCCACAAGACCCAGGTTCAATTCTCAGCACCCACATGGCAGCTCACAGCCTTCTGTAACTCCATTCCCAAGGGGCCTGAGATGCTCTTCTGGGCTCTTTGGGCATCAGGCATGAATATGTGCACTGGCAAGCATGCAGACAAAATGCCCATGCACATAAGGATAAATAAATAAAATTAAAAATAAAAATCATGGCAGGATTTCAGTCTCTGGTATTTGGTGTGGTACAGGGCTATCACCAATCTCCAGGGACACTGTGAGATGACTGTGTTGGTGTCTGAGTGTGTTTCAGCCTGGGGTATGTGTTTACTATGTTTGGGTGTATAGGCTCTGAGTTCCTTCCTGAAATATCAGTTCTCCGCTCTGTGGCTCTCGTTCAGAGATGGGCTGCTGTCCCTGGAATGTGTATGAATCTTATCTGTTCTTTTCAAGGTGTGGAGGATATCTTTACAAGGACCTTGTTATATGACACTGCTGATGATTGCCTTCGGCTTGTGGTGGGGACACCTTCTGCGGATCAGACCCACTCAGAGTGTCTTCATTTCCACCTGCTTGTCCTTATCAAGCACACCCCTGGTGTCCAGGTTCCTAATGGGCAGTGCCCGGGGTGATAAAGAAGGTAGGTAAACAGCATGTTCTAAGTATGTGTCTAGTTAACGTTCATGGGCAGCTCACCTGCAGGCTATGACTGGAGGCCTGTGAGGAGAAATTGTAAGTCCTCCTTCCTAGGATTGTCCAGCTGTTAATGGCTACTCTGGTACATGCTCAACACTTCAGGGAACTAGCCTACTGCCGAGTTCAGTTTCTCCATGCTTCCGCTCTTCTGCTGGGTTAAAGGAACACCCATTGTGTGCTCACATGCTTAGCATCGTTAGAGAGCTGGAAAGGAATCAGACCAAGAGCAGAAGTCTCTACAGTACCGCATATGGAGGCTGTGGGGGTGGTAGCTTGTTGAAGGGCCAGTGTTACTGCTGGTTCCTTTAGTTATGGCAGTACTAGGAGCTAACACAATTGGTGGTGAATTTTTCCTGTAAAAACCAGAGCGCTTTCACATTAACAGAACTACCAGCTCTTGTCCGTGGCTTGGTTTGTTCTCTGTGTGTGAACTTTTGTCTTCTCTGAGTCACTGCTTGGTGCGGTGAGACCAGAGCAGCATGGAGCCGTCACAAGGGGCCTTACCATCAAGCTCTGCATCTTTGGCAGCATTAACATATATGCTTGTTCATGGGACAGTCGCTGTTTACTTCTTACTTTGTGGAAGTAAAGCATAAGGCCAAAATGTCGTGGGATCGTCACGCTGATGCCTCGAACACGTCTGGAATAGAAGAGAAAATGTAAAAAGAAAACCAAGAAGACATGGCTAACTCCTCTAATGAGACTGAAGCTGTTGTGCTGGGCACAGAGAGCTGTGTGGGACAGTGCGTGGAGCCGCTCCCCCGCCTCCTGAACTCTAAGCTGGGGGCGGAGCTCTGGAGTCCCCCTGGAACTGTCCAGTACACTCCTAATATGACCTGGGGGTAAGGGGCTTCTCACTGGAAAGGGAAAACTGCCAGCTCTCCCAGACCTGTGGGACTCATGGGACACGGGTGAGACACTTCCTTGAGTGAGTCACCTTGCTGTCACCACCTCAGTGGCCACATCTGTGCTGACCTAGCAGAGAGATCGATATCCCTGTGATGGAGGACTGAGGGACGCAGGCTGAGGAAGTGGGGTGAGCGATGGGGTGTGAGGTGGCCTCTGACTGATGGCCCGCACATGAAGAAATCTGCTTCTAGAAAAGACGGCTGTCAGCCTCTGTCTGTGAGTCCCTCCTTCACAAGAATGTTCTTGTGAAGACCCCAGCGGGCACGATCGAACGACTGAACATAAACGAAGATGCCACGTCTGTGGAATTGGATCAGGTACGAAAAGCTTAGAAGGGACCAGACACATTTAGATGCGTGTAGATGAGATGGGAAGCTGGACGCGTGTGTAGGAGAAGCTGTGGAAAATGGCTGGTGGTTTTCCAGACCCGGGGAAAGACACGAAGCTTAGATTTAATGTACAGCTCTAAAACCGAATGGGAAAAATGAGAAGTTTACCCTCCTCATGTCAAAATACAGAAGCAGCATTTGCAGTCCAAGGGGATCTCGGCACTCAGCGGAAAGGACAAGTGGCTTGCAGAACTAGCACGTGCCTTCTCTGTACCATGAGGTCACGTCAGGAGGTGGAGACCCTGCAGCTGCCTGGGAAATCAGCCCATGGATGCAGAAATGCAACCAGGGGTGGGACTGGCAAGGGGTTTCCAGCATCCTCGTATCCCACACTATAGGAGAGCAGGAGCAGAGGGTCCAGAGGGGTGGGGAGCATGCCAGGGAGACAGCAGGAGCAGGGGATTTACAGAGCTGGACAACTGGGCACTGCTTGGAAAGGAGTTGTTTTCGCTTCATTTTAAAGGTCACACCAGAACCGTAGACAAGGTCAGAGGACATGCCACTGTTGGTACGTGTGGCTGGAGGCTGATACTCTGAGGGATGTAGACTCTGGCAAGAAGTTTGTAATTTAATGTGTTAGGAAGGTGGTGCACCTGCACTGTCAGGAGACGTAATTGGAGAGGAGGAGTCAATGTCTGGGAATATAGTTCAATTGGGAGAGTGCTGGCCTAGCACGCATGAGGACATGGGTTCAATCCCCGGTACAGTGTGAACCAGGCTGAGTGGATTGAGCCTGTAATCCCTGCACTTAGGAGAGAGAGGCAGGGGCATCAGAAGTTCAAGGTCCTTTTCAGCCATGCAGGCCAGCCTGGCTAAAGATCTTGTCTTCTTTTTTTAAGTTTTAATGTAAAGTAGTAATAAAATATACAAGAGATTTGGGGATAAATCTCTCAAAAGGTGTATGTTGTTACTGTTGAGGGAAAAATCATACTGCAGTATTACTCAAGAGTTAGTCAGGGATTTTATCTGTGTACATGGGTAAAAAGGCCTGATCTATAAGATGTTATTTCCCCTTGAATTTATAAGCTCACAGCTGTTCTAATAAAGAAACCCGCCAGTGCTTTCATGGGAGTTGGCAAAAGGAACTTCAGATTCATTAGAGGCCAAGAGGCCCGGAATGGCCCTTGAGGATTTGAATGGGGAGAGGCTGAGAGATGGTGCAGTGGGTAAGAGCGTTTGCTGTTCTAGCAGAGGACTAGCAGGGATTCGGTTCTCAGCACCCACACAGCAGCTCACAACCTTCTCTTTAGCTTCGATTCCAGGGGGTCCAGTGACCTCTTCTGGCTTCCCAGGGCACTGTGTGTACACGGTGCAAATACATACACACAGGCAAACCACTCACACACATAAACATAAATAAATTAAAAAAATATATTGAGTGAAGAGCCCTCCAGATAACAGGACTTTCTGTGGCTGTGACAAGGCAGTGGAGCCTTGCCACAAGCATGTGTGGGACTGAACAAGCAACCCAGGTGCTGTAAGGACCAGGAGGAACTGGGGAGTCACTGGTGAGAACAGCTGCCCTGATGGAGAGAGAGAACCAGAGCCCTCCCTGACCTCTGTGAGTTCCACATGGGTCAACAGCAGCGCAGGAGGAGCAGAGCTTGAGAACTACTGAAGGAAAGAGGGTTATCCCGTGACCTTAGTGTCCAGTCCCCAAAGAAAACACTGATAGCTGTGAGCACAGTAAACTTAGGGCTTTTTTTTAAGGCTTTAAAAAAGTAAACATAGGCTGGGCGTGGTGGTGCATGACTTTAATCCCAGCACTTGGGAGGCAGAGGCAAGCAGATCTCTCTGAGTTTGATCCCAACAGGGCAGCTGTTCTCACCAGTGACTCCCCAGTTCCTGGTCTACAGGTGAGTTCCAGGACAGCTAGGACTGTTACACAGAGAAACCCTGTCTCAAAAAACCAAAAAATAACTAAATAACTAAATAAATGAGCATAGGCCAGAGGAAGACTTTTGCTTACTCCATAAAGTACCGAGTTTTAGTTACCCTCCCTGTTGCTATGGTAAAAATAACCCTGACGAAAGCACCTCAGGCAGGGCAGGGTTTCTCTTGACTCACAGTTTTGGGGGAGTCCAGGCGTCAGCAGCATGACGTGGTTGGTTGCACTGTGTCTGCAGTGAGGAAGGAGATGCAGTGCGTGCTGCTGCTCAGTTCCCGCTGCCCTGTTCAGTGTAGGACCCAACCAGAGAAGTGGCTCCACCTACATCTGGGGTCATTCTTGCCTCCACCTAATGAAGAAAATCCTTCACGGGCATGCTGAGAGGCTAACCTAACCTAATTTAGTTTCCTCATGAGTGTCCCAGCAGCTTGTCTCTCGGCGGTTCTAGGTTCTAGGTTCCTGTCAACTTGACAACAATGTAAACCGTCATTGGGCTCATAGCAGGAACTTCTTTAAGTCCATGTGAATAATTATCCACGGGAAGATCAGCAAAGCATGCCTGGGGGAGAAGATGCCCGAGTGAATAGTGACAAAGAGTCTGCTTCTTGTGAGCACCCTGGAGAGACAAGCCAGTACCCCCGTGATGCCATTTCACCTTTCTACTTCTGAGCGGAGGAGGAGATGCTGTTCTGATCTTGTTTTGTTTTGTTTTGAGACGGCATTTCAGAATGTAGCCCTGGCTGCCTGCAGACTCCGTCTCCTGCTTCAGCCTCCGTTGACGTGAACCAGCATTGACCGAATGTCAGGAGCTCCTGCACTCTCAGTGGGACTGTACGTGGGCCTAACCTCTTTGGAGAATGATTTCAAAACAGAAAATTCTCTTTCTAGTCATATGCCTTTAAAAGGTCCTGTAATAACTTTCAATAACAAAAAAAAAATGACTAATAACGCAAGTATTCAGTAATAGAACAGATAATGCCATCGGTAGCAGAGTCATTGGAATACTACGAAACCGATTCCAGCTAATCTCAGGAGTAGAGGAGAAACAGAGATGCAGAACATGTCTGTGTTGATACAATGTAAAGTCTGGAGACATGACCTTTTACACTTGCCCCCTAAAGAGACATCTGAATGATAAACCTGAGTGTGGCCTGTGATGGCTCTTCAGAGAGGGGAGGGTTGTGACACCAGCAACCACTTGGAAGCTGGCAGCAGACGCCACTGCACGTCACGTGGCGCTCTGCTTTTCTCCATGCACACACAGGGTTTTGCAATGGCCTGTAAGAACACAAGGTGACCGCCAAGGTGGAAATGCAGTCCGCAGTTCTGCTTTACTGTGTGCTTAGGAGGAGTCCCTTTCTGTGGGAGAACATGCCAGGAGAGGGGAAGGGAGTGGGGGTTTGCTCCAATGGTATACAGAATGTGGAACCTGTCACCAGAAGGGCCGAGACTGGCTTGTTAGGGGCTGGGGGTAAAGGCAGCTTGTATTTCCATTTTCCAAGCTCGCCATCTTGTTTGCCACAGTGTCTTTTGATTATGGCATTTTGCTGTAATTATGTTACTAGCCATAGAAATAAACTATTTTGGTGATTTTCTTTATAAAATGTTTTATGGGCAATGGTGTACAAGTGTAGTTCCAGCTACTTTGACAGACTGAGGCAAGAGGATTACTTGAGCCTAAGAGCCAGCCTGGGCAACACAGTAAAACCTGCCCACCCTATCTCAAGCAAAACTAATAAAATTTCTTTGATTTTAAAGAACATTGATTTTAAAGGTTCTATACCTGTTAAAGTTGGTCTTGAGATAGACCTTGTTATATTGCTCAGGATGGCCCCAAACTCTTGTGCTAAAGGGTCCTTGTGCCTCAGCCTTGCAGTAGTTAGGACTACAAGTGTGCCCCACCTGCTGCTCCAAAGAGATTTTAGAGTCGTTTTTATTTAAATTATGAAGGTTATTTGAATTATTTTGAAAATATGTCAAGACCCTTGATTTTTTTTTTTTAATTTTACTATTGTGCGAGTCTGTGAGCTTGTGCCGTGGCATGCTTGCTGTGGAGTCAGCTCCCCTTCCACGTTGCCGTGGGTTCTGGGGGTTGGATGCGGGTTGACAGGCTTGTGCCGCAGTTGCCCGGGGCCTGGGTTTTGACGGGTACTCTTGAGTCTCTGAGCCTTTGTTCTAAGGAGCTGTTTCCCTAGCAGGCGACATTGATTACAGCACCGTGCTGCTTGGCATGCTGGTGATGCAGGATGTGCAGCTGGGGCTGTTCATCGCCGTCATGCCCACGCTCATACAGGCGGGAGCAAGCACGTCGTCCAGGTAAGTGTCCGTACACTGTCTGCTTGTTTGACTTACAGTCGCTTGTTCATAAAAATGCTGCACAAGTCCGGGCGGTGGTGACGCACGCCTTTGCCCCAGCACTCGGCAGGCAGAGGCAGGGGGATCTCTGATCTCTGAGTTTGAGGCCAGCCTGGTCTACAGAGGGAGTTTCCTGGACAGCCAGGACTGTTACATAGAGAAACCCTGTCTCGAAAAACAAAACCAAACAAAACAGAAGCTACACCGTACCTTCCCCAGGGTGGTGCCCTAACTCATGTCACATCTGTCTCTGAGCACAGGCTGTGGTGGCACCAACGAGCTGATTCTGGCTTTGTTGTACACCAGCCCCTGGACTGGAAGATTAACACAGCCCCACACTGGGTATGCATGTGTGTGTGTGTGTGTGTGTGTGTGTGTGTGTGTGTGTGTGTATGTGTGTATGTGTGCATGTGAATGTGTGGTGTGCATCTGTGTTTGGTATATGTCTGTGTGGTATACATGAATGCACACGTATGGTGTGTGTATGTGTTTGTGGTGTACATGAATGTGTGTTGTGGTGGTGGTGGTGGTGGTGGTGGTGGTGATGTGTGTGTGTGTGTGTGTGTGTGTGTGTGTGTGCAGTATACTTGCATATGGGGAGGGGTGTGCATGCAGCGGAAGCTATCAGGTGTCCTGCGTTATGGCTCTGTCTCATTCCCTTGAGGCAAGGCCTCTCAATGAATCTGGAGCTAAGCTGGGACCAGCAAGACCCAGCTCTCCCCCATTTCTGACCCCCACAGCACAGGGGTTATGAGCGTACACGTGGCCGCACCCAGCTCTTTTTGGTTGTTGTTTGAGACAGAACCTTACTATGTAGCTTTGGCTTGCCTAGAATTTGCTATGTAGACCAGGCTAGCCTTGAACTCCCAGAGATCTGCCTGCCTCTGCTTCCTGAGTGCTGGGGTTAAAAGTGTGCACTACCACACCTGGCCTTTTTTTTAATGGGTGCTAGTTATTGAGCTCAGGCCTTCATGTTTGTGGAGCAAATGCTCTCACCCACTGGCATCTCCCCAGTCCTCGTGGAAACTCTTACATCCTCAAAAACCTATTTACTCCAAAGCAAGATCCCAAGACAACCCACATTTGAGTCACGTGACTTAATTTTCTAAATTAATGTAATATATAGATTTTATTTTAGCGTTTAAAAATAGAAAATGTGTCCGATTCAGTCATTTATTTTGTAACATGTTAAAGAATAGTTTAAGATTATTTATGGACTTTAAGGAAATATATTTGGCCGGGTGGTGGTGGCGCATGCCTTTAATCCCAGCAGTCGGGAGGCAGAGCAGGCGGACCTCTGTGAGTTCGAGGCCAGCCTGGGCTACAGAGTGAGTTCCAGGGAAGGCGCAAAGCTACACAGAGAAAAACAAAACAAAACAAAACAAAACAGAAATCTATTTGGAGGTGAATGCCATCTCTCTTCTCCCCAGCGTTGTCATGGAAGCACTGCGGATACTCTTTCTGATTGGACAGATTCTCTTCTCACTGGCTGCTGTTTTTCTCCTATGTCTCATCATAAAGACTTATCTCATAGGACCGTATTACCGGAAGCTGCATGTGGAAAGCAAAGGGAACAAGGAAATCCTCATCCTAGGAGTGTCCGCGTTCATCTTTCTCATGTTGACGGTAACCCTCAAGTATCTGTGGTGTATATGGCCCTGTGTGCAGCGGTCTCACCGAAGCCTGTGATGACTCCACCTTCTCACTGGAGAAGTGGTTAAAACATTCAAGTTAGGAGTCTTTACTCCAGACACGGTTTATCCTGCCATGGCTGAACCTATCTGGTCATTACCAAGGCACTTTGTGAAAATATGATTTGTGAGTGCTGCATTTATTTTTTATTTCCAGACAGGGTTTGCATTTTTAAAAACAGGTATGTGTTCATGAAAGGCACATAAGCACATTACTGTCTTAAGCTTCACACAGCTCTGCATTCAGAATAGCGGATCAAGTTAAAAGCACTTTTTATTCTTTCTGGTGAGGATGAGCTGGTTAGCGGTATGACTTCTGTGGCCATAAAGGGGATTTTAAAAACAGATCCATGTGTGTGTTTGAAAGAGGGGTGTAAGAGAGTCTAGAGGGAGGGGAAATGATATAATTTTTAAAAATACAAGAGATAAAAACAGACAAACCAGACTTGTGTTAGAAAGTAGACTTCTAAGTGTGGGGAAAGGCCCAGAGACGTCCTAAACAGTCGAACTAGTAACAGCGGCGTTCCCACACACCCCCACTGTGGTACTGTTCAGCAGCCATGCCTCGGCATTTATCCCGGGAAAATGAAGGTGCGTGTTCACTCAAACTCATGGATGTCCATAGCACTCTGGATTATGATAACCAAACCCAGTGCAATTGTCCTTCAAGGTGAATGGTAAGGAACTGTGGTATATCAGGCTGAGGAGAAGGTTCTGTTGTTAAAGTGTTTGCCTTGAAAGCACGAGGCCCTGAGCATGGATCCCAGCACCCACTCAGAAAGCTGGGCAATGACACGTTCCTGTAATCCATGAGTGTGAAGGTGCTGTGGGCAGGAACAGAAGCAAAGCTGGGACTTGCTTGCCGCACAGTCTAGCTGGATAGGTAAGCTCCAAAAATAAATACTTAAAAAATAGAAGAGAGAGGGAGTGTGATTGCATAAGGCAGCTGATGTTGACCTCTGGCCTCCATAAGTGCACATGTACACCCATCAACATACACACACTAAATAAACAAGCAGGAACTATGGTCTATCTGCTGCCCTACCGTAAAACCGCTAGTCCGTGCAAAGCCCAGGGAGCTATGCAGAGTGAAAGCCGTTCTTCAAAGGCTGTATATGACTGAGTGAATCCATTTGTATAGTACTTATTAAATAGCAATTTCAGAAATTGAGGAAGGAAGTGAGTACTAGGGGTTGGGAAAGGCTGGCAGGTAGCCCGGCCAAGCCACTAGGTTAGACAGGACACTGCCGCCCTGGGAACCTAAGGGCTCCTCTTCAAACTGTCTGTCTTGAGATTAATGGTTCAGTGTTGAGAAGTAAACTAGCAGACTCTTTCTTTATTTTGCTTCTGCTCATGATGACTATAATTAATCCAAGAAAGTTACTTACTTAAGAATTTCCCCTGCTTTATCTATTCCAGAGTATTTTGTTTTGAAAGTAACCTCTAGCAAGGTTGTCTTGTCTGTGGAGGTCCATGTCACCCTCCCCGGGATGTAGCAGCCAGAGTGACTCTTTTTTTTTTTTTAAAGATTTATTTATTTATTATATATACAGTGTTCTGCCTACATGCATGCTTGCAGGCCAGAAGAGGGCGCCAGATCTCATTACGGATGGTGGTTGTGAGCCACCATGCTAGGAATTGAACTCTGGACCTCTGGAAGAACAGGCAGCGCTCTTAACCACTGAGCCATCTCTCCAGCCCCGCCAGAGTGACTCTTCATCGACACCTGGTTTCTCCCTCTGTTCACTCAGCAGTGTTGGTTGGGCCCCTGCCGTTAGGCTCTAGGTGTGACAGGGAGTGCCGGCCTCTGCACATCAGACATTGGTACTGTACTTGTTGCTGATGCTCGGTTAGGGGTGGTGTGAGAGAGGCCGTTTGCTGTTCCCCAGGCTCTCGCTCCTGGATGTCATTTCTGAGGAGGTGGAATGGCTGGGCTTGGAATACACATCTGGTTACCTTCACTGCTGCTCCGGTTTGCCCCAAGTCTCATCTGTGACATGGAGATTGATGGGAGCCCAGTTCTTCCACACCCTCCACACACTTGCTGCTGGCTGTCTTTAATCTTAGCTCTTCCGTTTCATGTGTTTGCGTACACATACACAATGGGTTCTGATCCCCATTTCTTTGGGGCTGCTGGAGTCAGCTGTCCTTGTAAGAGATACAAGGACACCTGGGATCTGCTCTGGGATGCACCTTAATGTGGTCTGGTTGTTTCTCTATGGGATTGGTAATTTTCTTATTCATTCGTAGGCTTTAAAAAATACTTTTGGCAAGTTTTTTTGTCTTATTAAAAAAAACAGCTATGAAATTTATTTAGCATAACTATCACCGTTTTAAACGTCTTCCTGTGCGATTTGGTGGTTCCCAGCATGCTAACACTGCTGTGCCGCTATCACCACTGACGAGTGGGAGAGCACCCCATTACTCTCCCCTCTTCACCCCTTCCCCATAAGCACAGGTCTGTTGTCCACCACTATGGACTTACTGCTGCTTCCTGGCATTTTTTATCTAAATTTGATCAGACACCACGTGGCTATTATCATCTGGCTCCTTCCAGCCTGGGGCCTTCAGGTCCATGTGTAGAATGTACCAGCACTTCTGTCCATATGGTTACATAGTGTTCTGTGTCACATCCATTCTTGCCAATGTCTTTCTGGCCCTGGCTTGCTCTGAATGGCAATTTTTAATAAACTGGGGTTCTTAATTTCAATATACTCCAATAAGCGTTTTCTTTCTGGTGAGCACTTGCCATATTCTGTGTAGATATGTGATGCACTGGGTTCATGAGGATGTTCTGTGGTGTCTTCTGCAAGTATCATCACTCCACTTTTCTCGTTTAGATCTACAGTTCACCTGGGGTGTGAAGTGTAGAAAAGAATCTTTGCCCATTGCTTTGTAGTGTAACCTTGTCAGAATCCAAGTAGCTGTGTTGTGCATTTGTATGTTTAAATTCATTCTTGTACCTGTTGTATGAGGTATACGTGCACATGTGCACTTTTGTAAATACATGTGGATAGTGTATGTATACATATATTTGTGTGTGTATATATCTAGTGGGTTGATGTGTACATGTGTCTTTGCTAGTGTGTGTGTGTGTGTGTGTGTGTGTGTGTGTGTGTGTGTGCGCGCGCTTATGCGTGGGTTGGGGGTGTTATTTTGATTTGCTACTGCTTTGCATCTTAATCTGTGCTTGCTCTCTCACTGTTTTGTAGCTTGACATCCAGGAGCGTTCTGGCCCAAATCTGGTTCTGTGTCAGGATCATCATAGTTTTATTTGCAATTTCTCCAACTTCCTCACAAGTTTTCAGGTCTAGCCTTTCGTTTCTCATGCCTGCATAAGTCTCACCAGCATCCCTAGGTCCATCGGTCCCTTCAGGGGGTAGTGACACCTTCCTGGTGCAGAGCGTCTGCCTCCTCACTGTTGGCTCCTTCTGGCACCTCAGTGGCATCTTGTGTTGGGTATGATGGTCCTGCCATTTTGTGGCATTTGTGTCTTGTTGTTTGATGGTGTTTTTGATGTCATTGTAAGTGGCACTTCTTTTTTTAAGTGTTTAGTGTTGGACTGTTGTTATTTTCTATAGTTCCATCTGACCTGGCTCACTTCTTTGTGCTTCTCATCCTCTCTGTCCTGATGGGAGCTTCCTCTGTGCCCTGTCAGTGTGGTTGCCTGCTGGTGGCTGTCTGTCTTCTCTGTGAGGTTTGAGGCCAGTAACAGGAATAGTTTCAGTGGTAAAGACTGGCTCTGATGTAGATTAAAAAATGTATTACAATTATTCAGAATCAAGGTTGGCAGGCTGGAGAGATGGCTAAGGCTGCTCTTCTAGAGGACCAGGATTCAGCTCCCAGCACCCACATGGCGCCTCACTGTAACAGTTCCAGAGGATCTGACACCCTCACACAGAAATACATGCAGGCAAAACACCAATGCACATAAAATAAAATAAAATAAAAATTCTTAAAAATTAAAATAAAGGTTGGAAAATATAAAATTAGCACAGTGATCTACATGAGTGACTGTTTAAAATATTAATTTTTTTCTCTCCAAGTATGGTTAGCTCAACCAACGTTAGTGTCTGGTGTATGGTCTCTCTGGCCACTCCTGGGCCCTTCTGGGGCTGCGTATAGGAACCTGCATCTCTGGGGTGGTGCTTGGGTGCTAGACATTGTTGCTGTCCACTGTGGTTCTTCTGTTGGGTTGAGGAGTGTCAGGCTATGAGCACCCTTAAGTATATCAGACTGGGCAGTACCATGTGTTCCTGAATGAAGCTGATTCCTCATCCCCAGGTCACAGAGCTGCTGGACGTCTCTATGGAGCTTGGCTGCTTCCTGGCTGGAGCACTGGTCTCTTCTCAAGGGCACATGGTCACAGAGGAAATCATGACTTACATCGAGCCTATCCGTGACTTCTTGGCCATCATCTTCTTCGCATCCATAGGTACTCCCCACTGGGCTGCATTGCCTTTGATAAGCATGTGAGATTCATCTGTTATGTCTGTATGTAAATATGCTTTTCTGCAGTCTGAGGAAAAGACTTATTTTAAAAAAGGGAAAATGGGGAGGGGAAGAAAGGGCAAGAATTAGCTGGTTGCTTGTCAGGTTTCATCAGTGCTCTGGTGAGGATATGTATAGCCATTTCAGGTGACCTTCAGGGGCCTAAATTCGTCCTCAGGTCCCTGTGCCAGGCTCCTAAGGATGCCATGCAACTGTGGGAATTCAGTGGGTCTCATCTTGGAAACGGGGACAGCAGATAGAGTCCTAATGCACCCTGGCCCCCTCCTCTCGATGCTTTATTGTTGGATGTTCATGTGCTTTGCTGTGGTCTGCAGATGGAGTGCAGTCCCTCAGGATGTGGAAAACTAGTCCTGTAGCTGCAAGTTTTCCTGTGTCCCGCCCGGTCCTGCAGCTGCTCATACCCAAGTAAACACACAGAGGCTTACATCAATTATGAATTGCATGGCCATGGCCTATGGCTCAATTGTCTTGCTAGCTAGCTCTTATAACTAAACTCAGCCCATTTCTATTAATCTATATGTCACCACGTGTTCTGTGGCTTTACCTGTGTGCCATTACATGCTGCGCCCTGGACGGTGGAATGGCATCTTTCTGCCTCTCCTTTCTCCTCCTCCTATCTCTCTTGAATTTTCCCGCCTGGATCCATCCTGCCCTGCCATAGGATAATGCAGCTCTATTTATCAACCAATCACATATTCACACAACACATGATTCACAGCTTACAGAAAGACATCCCACAGCATAGTCCTGAGATTTACATAGAAATACAAAAGGCTGGTGAGCCTGGCCCGCTGGCTGGCACTGCGGCGATAGATAGATAGATAGATAGATAGATAGATAGATAGATAGATAGATAAGAGAAATACAAAAGGCTGTCCATAGCTCTGTCTGTCTTGAAGGAGAGGTTCACAGTGGGGAGGCCCAGCAGCTATGAGGGCTGAAATGAGACTATTTTATCTGCTGCTTTAGTGTTCTAGGTAGGTTTTTGGGCACAAGACATCAGCCAAGTGTAGGGTGACCCACACAGACCACGACTCATCTCTTGCCTCTCTTCTGTACCCCAGCTTCAACCCTCTGACACCCACGGAGCATGTTGACAGCTTGCTAGTTCTGACTCTCTGGCCTTCTGTTCCCACTTGATGGTCCACCTTCATTGAGGGAGCTCCAAGCTTTGCATGACACATTTTCATGTTCCCCCAGGTCTCCTGGCTAATGTGTTCCCCTCCATATCTTGTCATCTGGAATCATTGAATGTCCATATTTTTGTCTGTCTGTCTGTTTGTTTGAGACAGAGTCCCTTTATGTAGCCCTGGCTGTCCTGGAACTCAGTCTGTAGACCAGACTGACCTTGAACTTATGGAGATCCTGCCTGCCTCTGCCTCTTGAGTGCTAGGATTAAAGGCTAGGAGTAAAAGTGAGAATCTAAATGTTGGAGTAGTTCTTGGTTTTTTTTTTTATTTTAAGATTTGCTTTATTTTTAACTATGTATATGTGTCTGTGTGGGTATCTGCACATAAGTGCAGGTGCTCTTGAGTCCAGAGATGTCTGGAGTTGGCTGTGAGCCACCCAGTGTAGGTGCTGGTAACCAAACTCAGGTCCTCTGCAAGAGCACTATGTGCTCTTAACTGCTGAGCCATCTCTCCAGCCCCAGAGTAGGTCTGTTTACACCCGGAGTTCTGCCAGCATAGTATTCGAGCAGAAACATCTGATCCCTGATCTTTAGATTCCATGTGTGTCTGCTTTGGGACATTCAAGCTTAGTTCTGAAGAAACCTGCATACAGCCATCCATCTAATCTCCAGTCAGTGGGTCCTCTCTTTGTTCGGGGCTCTAATCATGTAAATGACACGCTCTCCACTCAGAAGACACTTCAGCCTTGAGGTGAGTGAGGCAGAAGTGCAGCTGCAGATGCCCGTTAGCAAGTCCAAGGACAGCTACCAGACAGTCACAGCCCTAATCCCAGGACGTTGGCCGCAAGCCTGTGTCTGAGAAGAGACTGCACTTGAAGAGCGTGAGGAACAAGGAGCAGTTTGCGGCCCACAGCGAGGAAGGGCTTTCTGTGTGGAAGGAAGACACCAGGCTGATGGGGAGAGTGGAGCTGTTGTGAGGCTGGAGGCTTCGTGACCCGGGGTTGGGTGGACAGCACAGTGGAGATATGGCACCAGATTTTGTAGCCCATGTTCTGACCGGTGACAAGGGTCAGTCCAGGTTGCAACTTAGTCTGTCCCCTGTTTTAGGAATGCAGTTTTACTAGGACACAGCTATTATATCAGTGGCTCGCTTTGGATGTTAGGACTAAAGACCCCAGACCAGGTCCCTCAAACAACAGATTTCTCTCATGCCTCCAAGTTTCTTTACTAGAAAGAAAATGTTCACGGACTCCCTCATGCTAGACACAGCCCTGTCAGACGGGGTCACCCCTGTGTCATCACACCTCGGTTACCTCCTGCAGACTCTGACTCCAGATGGCCCTGTGGAGAAAGCTGCATCGGGGTCTGTAGAGCCCAGTGAAGTCCATAGCCTGCTGCAGCGGCAGAGCTGGATCCAGGGCCTGTGGTGTTGGCGGTGCCTCTGGAGAAGAGAGGCTGCTGCCGCACACTGCCAGCCATCCTCGTCTGGGTCTGTGAACAATGCAAACCGCTTGGTCCAGTTTTGAGTATTACACACACACACACACACACACACACACACACACCCCACCACCACCTCCCCGGGGATTAAGAAGATTCTGAGGGGCAGGGCCTAGCAATTGGTCGTTACACACTTAATGGGATCTGGCTTGGGGGAATCTTGCAGACCTTACACCTGCGGCCTGGCCCTCAGCCTAATGACCCCGAGGATGACCATGTACTTCTCATGACATATTTCATCCACCTACCTCTCAAGTCCAGACTTGAGGAAGCAAGTACAACGAGACCAAGAGACCGGCTGGGGCCAATGGTGGAGCCTGCAGAGTTCACCGTACACTGAGAGCATGTGCTGCTCACCATGAGAGCAAAGGACAGCGGCTTCACGACTGATGGCGCCTTTGTCCTCCTGTGGCCGATGCTTGTGGCAAAGCTGTGGAGATGCAGATTCTCTGTCTCGCTTTGGCCGTGCCCTCACCACTGGTTTTAGTGGATTCTATGTCCCAGCTGCTCCTTCACACGCATCTGGGCAAGAGAGCGATGCCGTCCGCAGAGCAGAAGGGCTCTGGGTAGGCTTAGGTATCTGGAAGGCGTTTCCCGCCTACAGCCCAGGTGCAGAAACCCCCTGTGTGCACGGGCTAAACAAATGTCATCATTGCAGGAGAGCGTCATAACTAGGGTAGGAAGCACGGTATTTCCTGGGAGGAGGAGGGACTCCTGGGAAAGCCTGCGGATGGGAGAGGTCAGACCAATGCCTGGCACAGGCCATTGCATGGGAGAGGTGGGGGTCAATTGGGAGTTGTCCACAGCGCAGCCCGACCTCCTGTCTATTGAAAAGAGAGGTCTTCCTGGGTGGCATGCAGGCGGGAATCTAGGAAGACAGAGAGCTTAGGTGCCCCAGCGTGTGGGTTCTGCCTGTCCCGTGTGGGCTGGAGCTGGGGACTCTCCACCAGCTGTGGTTGCTGTGGGACAGGATGAGTATTACTGTACCACACACAGCTTTTGAACTTAGTTATACCTATGTGGATAGGCTCTGACCAAAAACATCTAAACTATGGCCTTACCAAGGAGGTCTGTGTGGGTTGGTGGTACAGGTCTTGAGTGTCCAGGGCTGGACAGCCTGTAGGACTTATAACTTATAGCAAATGAGGAGGCTCCAGGGGCCTGTCGTGGGCCTAACAGGACATGAGGAATATTCGGGAATGTGGTGGGAAGAGGCAGGGGGTCCAGTCATAGTTTAGGGTAGCAGTCTGATCTCTAGGCATGAGCTCTGAGAATAGATCTTTAAAAGGGGAGAGAGCCCCAAAAGGACCTTGGATGTACAGCTGGAGAGGCTGGAGGGTCAGGTGGATACATACCAGAGTCCGAACCACTTTGAGGAAGTATATCCATGTCTCAGGAAGAGGAAACTGTCTAGGAAAGAAAGGGAGCATTCTTATGTTTATGTGTTTGTGAATAAAACAGAAACATGGTCCACAGAGTCTATTGAGTGGTTGACTCCGGGGCCAGGAACCTCTGATGGGAAGACAGTCTCCAGGTGCTAGTGTTTTCCTGAGAAGATGACAAAGCTTTGAGTGGGCAGAGACACTTGCACCTATAGCCACCTGTCCTTTTCGGGAGGAACAAAGGACAATGAGAAGGGCCTAGGGCAAGGCATGCCCCACGGTGAGAAATGACAAAGACTGTGTGTAGATGTGGAACATTTCCCGACCTTTCCTGTGGCTGCCGTGCATACACAGCTGTGTGCCCAGGTCCCAAGTCTGCAAGGAGCGCTGGGTCCTGTGCCTCCTGGGGATCTTGCTGCATTCTCTGCAGGTGTGGCCTCATGGAGGAGGACTGCCATACCTCTCTCTTTCCCTAGGAGAGGGTGAGGGTTTTGCCAAAGCACTCAAAAGGACTTGGGTTTTAGCTTAGTTCTTCTGTAAGAGCAAGTTTAATTAGTATGCTAGAGTTGTAGATGTGTAGTGGAGAGACAGCTGGAGCCTGTTCTGAGGTGTCTTGTCTCTCTGTCTCCCACAGGGCTTCATGTGTTCCCCACCTTTGTGATCTATGAGTTGACTGTGCTGGTATTCCTCACCCTGTCTGTGGTCGTCATGAAGGTATGAGGCTGTCTCTTAACACTCAGAGCTGGTGAAGTCCACACTGCTCTATTACTTATTACACAGCACAGCACTTCCCATTGGCCCTTGTTTCCAGCCAGTTACTGCATAAGTCCTGCAGAACCCCGATGACACTTGTGTCTCCAAATGCCACTGTGTGGAGACACTCCCAATCTACGCCCTTGGCAGATCCAAGGAGGCAGGTCTGGACCAGTGGTGTGGATGTTAGGATGACGTTTCAGAATTGGAGTGCTGGGGATTAGCAGAAGCCAGGTTGGGGGCATCTTTGTAGGTCTGCAGGCTTATTGTGGATAAGTCTGAGGAGCTGCCAGTGCCTCCTTCCTGATGGAGGTGTGTTTCAGCATACAGGAAATCCAGTGGGCACTTCCAAATGTCCATCCTCATGGCCGCAATTACTGTGTGACCTGTACTGGTGGCTAAGCCACAGTGTGACTGCCTGTTTGTAACTATCTGGCGAGTTGCTAGTGCCGAGCTGCCTGCTGGTCCCAGGCTGCTCACCAGAGACCATCTCATGTATGGAATGCACCTCTGTCTTGAGCACTTAATATTAAATGCTGTTGACTTGATTTGCTGGGGGAAGGCTCACTTCCTGTCAATGAATCCGAACCTCTGACTTTGCCTTCCTGTCCTATATGGATTTCGGATGGTTTCTGTTTATTTGGTGCCTTCTGGCTATTTGACAGGCCGTTGCGTGCACTTCTCTGCTTGATTTGGACTGGAAGCTTTTTTTTTTTTTCTTTCCATCTCGACTCTGTATTATGAGACTAACTTCGTCTGGCCTTCAGTCATGAACAGTGATGTGATCAACTGTCCTCACAGTTTGTATTGGCAGTGCTGGTCTTGTCTCTCATCCTGCCAAGGAGCAGCCAGTACATCAAGTGGATTGTGTCAGCAGGGCTGGCCCAGGTCAGCGAGTTCTCCTTTGTCCTGGGGAGTCGAGCGAGGAGAGCGGGCATCATCTCGAGAGAGGTGAGAGTCTATAACTCGACAGGCGTGACAGCCCTATGGAGCACAGTGAATGCTTCAGTGCAAGCATCTCTGGGAAAGAGTGAACACTCCCCAGCCCCCACTGTACCTGACTTGGGAGTCCAGGCACACTGGGCCTCGGGGACAGCAGCATGCTCTCAGTGGACACTGAGCTGGCCTGGAAGGAAGCTATGATGGGAGCCATGGAAGCTGGACCTGGCTGCTTCCTTCTCATTTAAGGTGTTAAGTTTCTTAGGTGAAAAGAGCTAGTTAATCGTGCTGTTGTCTTGTATGCCTGATCTTAGCCAAAAGGCCAAGAAGTGATGCGGTTGTCTTTTACAGTAGTTATAATTAGCAGGCTGAGGAGTGAAAGGTGGGCCGTTCTCTTGAACCAACAATAGATGCTCCCAGGGAAGCCCGGGGAAGCCCAGGGAAGCCCAGGGAAGCCCGCAGAGCATCTACAGTTCAGTGGTGGTCTCTCTGTGGGAGGAGGTGGCAGTGTAAGGGGCACAGTCAAAGCACCGTGGAGTAGAGTCCTTTCTAACGAGAGAATGAGGGTCACTGGACCCGATGCACAGCTGCATCATGGGAAAAGCGTAGATCCAGTTTGAGTCCCTCTGACGTGTGTGGGGCCCTGGAGGGGTCACTTCAGGCCAGCAGAGAAACCAGGCTGCTACCCTGGAATTTATCAGAGCCCACCACGGCTTTCCATCAGTGGTCAAATCCTAGTTCTCCCCACAGTGTCCTCTCACCCGAGGCACTGTTTGTCTTTCTTTAAAGATGGGTGAGCTCTGGGTGACAGGGCCTCCTGACACTCGGGGAGAGCACGTCCTCAGCATGTGCTATTCAGTGCGCTCTCTGAAGCTACAGAACTTCCTGACACTCAGTGAGACGTGCGGGTTGTACGCTTGACCTCCCGGAACTCTTGTGACTGTGCCCGTGTGTTACAGGTGTACCTCCTTATCCTGAGTGTGACCACGCTTAGCCTCCTGCTCGCCCCAGTGCTGTGGAAAGCAGCCATCACAAAGTGTGTGCCGAGACCAGAGAGGAGGTCAAGCCTCTGACAGCACCAGAGGACGACAGACTGTGGGGCGGGGACCCTCCTCAGAGTCCTGAGATGGTCTGTTGCTGCACCTTCCTGCTGGCCTGCCGTCAGAGACCGAGCAACGTTGACAAGGAGGCGGTATCCTCACGTTCGCTTGCGTTTTCAGAAACTCTCCTGTCATGTTTTCCAGAGTAATTTATTTGCAGTCCGTTGATTATGTACAGAGTTTTAACACTGCATTTTACAATCACCTGAACTATTTTGCCTGAATGTGCCTTTTTTTTAATGAAGATTATTAACTCCCTGTTGTTAATTCATCAGCTCATGAGTTTTTGGTAAAGAAGAAAAATTAGAAAGCCTTTTTTTATTTATTGTACAATTATAATCTGTTGGTCAAATATTTGTTATTAAACATAATGGTGATATGAGATTTTAATTTTATTTTTGAGCTTGGAAGCTTACTTTTGATCTTTAAAGACTTGCTGTCTTCTTGCCCCTTGTAACTATTTTAAATAAAACATTTTCATGTTGATTTTTATTAGTTTTAGTTTAAAAATATTTGACTTTGAATCATAAGCATATGCATTCTTAAATAAAGACCATTTATGATCAGGGCATAATTATTTGAAACTCACTGAGAATCTCATTTTTTTAAGTTAGATTTTTGTGTTGAACTAATCATTGCATAAAACCTAACCAATATTGTGGGTTTCTTTTAATTTTAGATTTGCTTAATGTGTGTGAGTGCTTGCTGCATGTATGTATGTATATTTATATGAATGTATGTGCACTGTGTGTGTTCCTGATGCCTGAGGAAGTCAGAAAAAGGGGGTTAGATACCATGGACCTAGAGTTATGGATGGTTGTGAGCCACTATGTGGGTGTGAAAATAGAACCAGAGTCCTTTACAAGAGCAACAAGTGCTCTAACTACTGAGCCACCTCTCCAGCCCCATCAGACTTTTTTTTTTTTTAACTAGGATCATTCATGTGTCATCATTTAGTTTTCAAAGACCAAATGAATGTGTTTTAAAAATGTTTAAGTTCTAACTTTGGAATTTAACTGGTATGTTTTAGTTGTTAGGTGCCCTAGAAATGAAGACCTGGCCCTTGCCAGAGCTTCCCTGAGGGGCATATTCAGTCTCTCCAGGACTGTAACACAGGCCTGTGGCTGGATAATCTCGGGAACTGGAATTTAGTCTCTTAGTTTTGTATGCTGGGAAGCACAGGGTCAAGGGAAGGAAGGTTCCATCCCTCTGCCTCTGGGAGGGTGCCCTGGGGCTGTGTGCTGCAGAGGGGATTTCTAAGAGGGAAGAGTGGCAGAGGGAGAGCCCACTCCCAGGAACTTGTTTATATTGTAATTAATCCATCTATGAGAGTGGGTCCTCCCTGATTTAAACTTTCCTGGGCCCCAACACTGTATTGGGGATTAAGCCTGTTAACACCTGAATTTGGGGTACGGAAACATTCATACATAGTTTTCATACATTTTTCAATTTTTCAATTGCATGTATTTTCTTTTTTAGTTGACAGTTGCAATTATGTATATATATATATGTATATGTATATGTATATACATATGTATGTATGTATACTGTGGAACATATGTATGTATATACATATATACATACACACACACACACATATATATACATATATATATATATATATGCTGTTACTTTTAACAAGAATTTCCCCATAAATACTGGTTTTAAGGACAAATTGACTGTTATACTCTGAGATAGAGAGACAGAATATTAGGTGTGATTATGTATTATGTATGCATATTATGGGTTATAGTAATATAAATTAAACCACTGAAGTCAGTTGGAGTAGACTGTCTTCTCTAAATGGAGAACAATATAAACGGGCTTTTAGAAAATGGTGTTGCTCTTCTTTCTAAGCGGCATCAGCTTGCTGATTCCACCCCACCCCCACCCCCATTCCCATCCCACCCCCCCCCCCACCCCCATCCCCATCCCCCCCCCACCCCCATATCCCCCCACCCCCATCCCAACCCCACCCCCACCCCCACCCCTACCCGTGTGCTCTGGATGGAGCAAGCTGGTGCAGTTGCTGCTACATGTGACTAGAATGCTTTGTGACATCTGAAGAAGGCAAAGGTTGGTTGCTTGGCGAGACCGACTGGGAAGGGACAGTGTCAGGTCCAGAAGAGAGAACTCGAAGAGGTCATTGTCACCGCCTTCCAAGAGCTTGGTCATCAGCGGCAGGGCATCAGTGCTTCCGAATAAAATGATTCCATGATATTTGCTGTGGCAAATGCTGTTCCTCCACTTGCAGGTATGGAGGCACATGCATCCAAGGTCCTGTGTCCCCAGAAGATGGGGTGGTGGTAGGAAGGGCATTATGTCTGGTTTCCCTAGCTTCGACCAGCCCACATCACCTTGGCATGCTGCACACTAGTCAAGACAGGGCTGCATGGATTCAGAGCCGGAAATGTCTTCCTGTCACCCATTTGGGCGGGTCTTGAGTAACTGAGAATGGAGCTGACTCACTAGCCTTCTTGACATTGGCTCTAGAAAGGTCAAGGCTCTTGGAACAGCTGGAGACCCCACTAAGAAGGCGAAGGGGAGGAGAGATGTGTGTAGAAAGGCCTGGGAGGAGCTGACTTCAGCATGGAATGTAGGGAAAGAAGAAGATGGCTGTAGGCTCATTCCTCCTGTGGCTGTGGCGCCTGGTGATGATGACAGGACCCCTCCCAAAGGACTTCCTGTTCTGGAGGAGAAGGGATGATAGCTACTGCACCTCTAAGTAGGGAGGAGGACCCTGGCCTGGAGGGACAAACGCAAGGCACAGTGTTCAGGGATGTCTCCTGCCTGGCTGGACTGGGCAGAAAGAATACTGCTTTACACAGGGAGAAGGAAGGGAGAGACAGACCATTCACTGAAGGGGATTTACTGTGTAATGACGTCACAGAGAAGCAGGACAATGGGCACAGGATGTCCCAGCTGAACAAAGATAGCATCTGATTTAAAATTATCCTTTCCTGATGGTGCTGAACTGGTGCTGGGAACTCTTTTTCCCAAAAATTGGTTCTTGAAAGGTAGACTACAGGTACATTACAGAGTGAAGAGGTCAAAGATGTAGAAGTAAACTTGCCCAGAGCACGGTAGACAGACTGAAAAGGATGGGTTTCTGTGACCAGCAGGCAACCAAGCCAGTCTAGCCCCAAAGATCTGGCTGTATTTCAGTCGGTGCTCACCAGCACCACGAAGAACTGGTTATGACTCTAAGGTTGTCAGTTTTCACCTTTGTTACTCATTTCAGCCAAGGGACCATTGGTCTGTTTGACCTGAAAAGTGCAAGGGACCGAACTGTGGGAGCTGAAGCTCAGGGTTGGATGACAATTGCCTCCATTCTTGGGAGATTTCCAAACAGATACCTTTGGATAGGTTCTCCTGGTTCCAACACACACACACACACACACACACACACACAGAGGAACAAGGTGATCTGGAATTCACCCGAGACTAGTTTCCAGCTCCTCATACCCTTTACACTTCTCACAATACAAACAGTGAGCACATAATATAAGAATTTCTTAATTTTTTTTTTTTTTTGCTTGACATTTTGCTGCAGTGGTTTTTATCTGTGAGACTATAGAAACATGACCTCGACGTTGCTGGCCATGATAGGTGTCAAGTAGAACAGTGATTTCTATTTTCAGCTTTTCAAGCATGCATCTGGCCCAATTATCAGATCTGAGATACATTCGTGTTTGCTAGTCAGGATGGAATCTAATCTTGAGGTTCCACCTTGCAATCCCTTCCCCTTAGTGCCCCTGTTCTTGGCGTCTCTACTTTCTCTGACTCAGCTACCATGTAGACTGAATACACACAAAGAGGACTTGACTTCCTTTCAAAGACGGTTTGCAGTTTCTGCTAAAACCAAGCATGCTTTGACCATCCAACCCAGCAGTTATCTGGCATTTACCCACGTGAACTGAGATGTGTGTCCACATAACAATCCACACATGGTGGTTTAGAGCAGATTTTCATAACTGCCAAAACTCAACCCAGAATCTTCAATGAATCAATAATCTGTGATGCATCCAGAGAGTGGAACAGTCATCACTAAAAAAATCAAAAACAAAAACAGAATGATCAAGTTGTAGAAATACATAAGGGATGTTAAGTGAAGAAGCCAATTCAAAAATGTTGCATACTTTGCATATTGTCTCATTCCAACTATATGACATTCTGAAAAAGACAAAACTATTGGGACAGAAAGGTCTGTGGGGCTCAGGGAAATGGTGTGTGAGGGTGGGCAGGGGGTTGACAGAGCACAGAGGACTTTCAGGGCAGTGAATAGTTTTAATGAAACTGTTAAGTATGGCGTAGTGGTGGTTCCATGCCGGTGTGTGTTTGTCTAACTAAACTCAGAGTATATAATAGCAAGATTAGAACCTGCCAGGCTTGGTGGGGCATATCTTTAATTCTGGCACTCTTGAAGCGGAGGAGGGAGATCTCTGTGAGTCTGAGGCCAGCCTGTCTACGTCGCCAGTGCCAGGACAGCATACTGACACACCGTCTCAGAGAAAACCGCTGTCCTCCACCACCAAAAAAGGAGGAGAACTTGATACAAACTATGAACTCTGGGTGATAATTACAGGTCGGCGGAGGCACTGATTGTGACAGATGTACCCTTCTGAGGCTACCTACTGGGAAGACACTGTTTCCATGGACGGATGGCCATAGGGTAGATGTTCTGAATCTGTTCTAAAAAACAATGTGGGTTTGGGGATATAGCTTAGCAGTGTGCTTAGCGTGTTCAGGGTCCCAGATTCAATCACCAGCGCTGCCATTAGAAAAGCAAACAAACAAGGCATGTTATTGCTTTGAGACAGAAATCTCACTACGTTGCCAAAGCTGGCCTTGAACTCACCATTTTCCCATCTCACTCTCACCCACCTTGGATCAAAGGTATATAGGACCATACCTAGCTCATAAAAAAAACTAGATTGCCAAGTTATAGCAAAAAATGCTGAGACTTTTTGCTGAAATATCATGGAACCGCTAACATGGAACTTAACAGCATAGTCTCCAAATCCATCAATGTAGTTTGTATTTGTATTTTGATTTTTTAAATCAATGTTTTATATATATATTTTGGTTTTTCGAGACAGGGTTTCTCTGTGTAGCTTTGCGCCTTTCCTGGAGCTCACTTGGTAGCCCAGGCTGGCCTCGAACTCACAGAGATCCGCCTGCCTCTGCCTCCCGAGTGCTAGGATTAAAGGCGTGTGCCACCAACGCCCGGCTATATTTTTTAAATCTATGGATTTTTTTCAAATCTGAATTAATTTTAATTAGATTTCTTTCATGTTATAAACTATATTTAAAATATATTTACAATAGATTATTCTATAGAAATATAAGCTATTTTATTATTGATTGATTGATTGATTGATTTGCTACAGCAGAGTAGGAACCCAGGGCCTCATGTATGCTTGGCAAGTGCTCCACCACTGAGTTACACTCTGGCTCCATGAATGGATCTTGTATCACAGAAACTGCTAAGTTTATTGATTAGCTGTCATAGACTTTTTGATTTCCTGCATGTGCAATCATCATCTGAGAATAAATATGTCTTCCTATTCGATATTTATGCCTTTCAATTTCTTTTTCTTATCCTTTCAAACGTTTTTAGTAGTCTATCCCCCACCATGTTGGTGTGGGTGTATGATGGATATGTATGAATGAGAGCGTGGCATGCCAGGGTGCTTATGTGGAGGTCAGAGGACAACTTTCAGGAATCTGTCGCTGTCTCTCTTTTATTGAGGCTAGCTTGCCTGTGAACTTCTGGGTGACTTCCTGTCCCTCCCTCCTGTCTCACTGCAAGAGTGTGGGATTACAGACCCAAGTCGCTGCATCTGGCTTTTGGAGTACTGGGGATTGAACCCATAGAGTCAGGCTTGTGCAAGGTAACATTTTTATCCACTAAGCCATACTGCCTAATCCTTTTCCTTGTCTTAGCGCACTGTTTAGGACTTCCTGATTTATGCTGTAAAGAAGAGGTTGATGCATAAAATATCCACATTCTTTACATTCTCTCTCCCTCTCCCTCTCTCTCTCTTTCTCCCTCTCCCTCTCCCTTGCTTGTTTGTTTCATTTTGTTTCTCGAGACATGGTTTCTCTGTGTAACAGCCCTGGCTTTCCTGGAACTCACTCTGTAGACCAGGCTGGCCTCGAACTCACAGAGATCCACCTGCTTCACGCTTCCTGAGTGCTGAGATTAAAGGCGTGTGCCACCACTGCCTGGCTCAAATACTCACATTCTAAGAAATTATTATGCTTTATCTGAACCATTTGAAGATAAATCGTCAGTATCATGACACTGTACCTAATTTCATCACCACATTCCTGTAAGTATGCGAATAATGTTACCTGATAAAAATGCCATTATCATATCCTGGAACTCACCATGTAGATCAAGCTGGCCTCGAACTAAGAGACTCATCTGCTTCTGCCTCTCGGGTGCTGAGACTAAAGGCATGCACTATCACACCCAGCCGAAAGCTTATCATTTTAAGTGTACAATTAACTAGTGTCAATTTACAATGTTGCATAAACATCGCTATCATTTGTTCCTCAAACATTGTCATCATTGCAAACAGAAACTCTGCAATTACAAGGAGTGACTACACATTTCTTGCTACCAACAGTGCTGGTAGTGAGTCTGAAGTTACCTATGTTGGTAGACTCACACAGTGTTTATCCTTTTGTGTCTGGCTTATTTTATAGTATAATGTTTTTAAGTTCCGACCATATGGTAGCATGTGTCAGAATCCCATTACTTTATATGGCTGAATATAGTCTCTGTGTGCATATATCCCAGTTTGTTTATCCCTCCATTTGTCAATGGCGGGGCTACCTTTGTATATCTAGGATAAATTCCAAATGGTCATTATTTGATGAAAGACATGAATCTATATATTCCAAAGGCCCAAAGCTCAAGGAACTCCATGTAGCATAAACTCAGAGACCCACACCAACACACACAAACCCAAATAACAAAAGCAAATAAATAAATCATCAAGAGAGAAGTGATTTGTCCCTTACTAGGAACCTCCATAGGCTTGGCATCTCATCAGAAGCATAGAGAACAGAAGGCAGTAGGTTGGCACATTTCAAGCTCTGAAAGGAAAAAAAAAAAAGGCGAAACTTGCCAATCAAGAGTTCAATAGCGGGGCAGTGGTGTCGCACGCCTTTAATCCCAGCACTCAGGAGGCAGAGCCAGGCGGATCTCTATGAGTTCGAGGCCAGCCTGGTCTACAGAGCGAGATCCAGGAAAGGCGCCAAAACTACACAGAGAAACCCTGTCTCCAAAAACAAAAACAACAACAACAACAACAAAAACAGAGTTCTATAGTTGGCAAAGCTGTTCTTCAAAAGCAAGGGGTGTGGGAGCTGCAGAGACGGCTCATTGGCTAAGAGCACTTGTTGCTTTTCCAGAGAACAGATAGCTCGGTGGCTCACAATTGTCTGTAACTCCAGCTCTAGGGGATTCCAGATCCTCTTCTGACCTCTGCAGGTCCCTGCACACATATACACAGGCATACATGTATACACAGAAAACTTAAAAACAAAAATAGGGTAGATGATAGGACGTTCTTCAGATTAAAAATAAAAATGCCGAGGAACTTTGTAGCTTGTTTGTTTGTTTGGTTGGTTGGTTGGTTTGGTTGTTTGGTTGGTTGTTTTGGTCTTTCAAGACAAGCTTTTTCTGCATTTCCCTGGGTGGGCTGGAACTCAGAGATCCACCTGCCTCTGCCTCTTGAGTACTGAGATTAAAGACATGTACCACCACCTCCCAGCATGGCTTGGTCTTTTTACTTTAAAAAAATTTATATGTATGGGTGTTTTGCCCATCCATGTATCTCTGTATGTGCACCACATGAATTCCTGATGCCCACGATGGTCAGAAGAGGGCACTGAATTCCCTGGAACTGGAGTTACAGATGGTTGTGAGCTAGCCTACGGGTGCTAGGAATGGAACCTAGGTCCTCTGGAAAAGCAGCAGTACTTTTAACTAGCAAGCCATCTCTCCACCCTCAGGTGGTTTGGTTTTTAATTTCATTTTTTTTCTTTTGAGGTGGATAGACTGAAGCCCAGGTCAGTCTGGAGAACACTTTGTTGCCCAAGCTGGCCTTGAACTCATGGCAATCCTCTTGCCTCAAACTCCCAAATGTGTGAATTTCTGGTATGGCCCATCATCACACGTGGCTTCTATTCTTTTTCTAATAGAATTTAAAGAAGAAATGCATGAAGTAAATATGAATTTGCTAGTGGGCAAAATATACAAATGTGTAAATGGTAAGCTCAACTAAAACACAAATCGGCAGAATGATAAAGAACAGATCCCAGGATATACTGACTATAAAAGACTTAAGATCTGTGAACACACAGTGGCTGAGAATGGAAGAATGGGGAATGGTCAGTGCAAGTAAGCCAACGAGGATGAGAGTGGTTACACCATGTTAGGACAGACAGACTTCATGTCAAAGAGGATGAGAGTGGTTACACCATGTTAGGACAGACAGACTTCATGTCA
>CABHPP010089630.1:9788-36492 GCA_902168425.1 Peromyscus attwateri | reverse complement strand
GGCGTGGCCAATGTTACTCCTCCCCGTGAGCTAGTGCACAACAGGAGCCGGCTCCAGATTGGTGTGGGAAGCGCCTGGTAACAAGGATTTACCCCGCAGCTCCACAGAGCCTCGAATGCTAGGGTAAGAGCTTAGGTACATGTGCACGTGTCTATGTGGTCATCAGATGGAACTAAAAGTTACAGGCAGTTGTGAGTTCCAGCATCAAGTGGACACGTGGACACTTGCACCTCTAAAGTTGTCTGTGCATGGGTGCCTCCAGGTCTCTCTGGTTCTCTGACCGGGAGCGTCAGTGTGTCTACTCGTGTGTGCATCGTGTGCCTGTGAGGTTGCTGGCAGAGAGCTCCTGGTGGAGATCTGCCTGTCTTTGACTTTCTCTTACCCCCTTGGGAGCAGTAGACCTTTGGACAAAGCCTGCTCTCTGCCCTCGAGCTTCTTACCAGTAGGCACTAAGTTACTTAGAGTAGTTGTAATTTAGCATTTCTGGTACATCTTCATACAACCTGAAGCAGAAGTGCCTCTTACACTCTGCCCTCTGCTTTATTAAGGAGCATATTGTACTGGTGTTTCCATTCAGTTCCCAGGAGCAGGTGGAAAAGAAAAGCGGTGGAAGAAAATTATGAAAATGTTTGTGGACAGTGTTCTAAGAGGAATGAAGGACCATTAATTATCCTTTCAAAAAGAGTTGACCATAATAAGCCCTAGTTACAAAATATGGTTGCCAGTTTAGAATGGGTAATTGAGACAGGGTTTTTTGAGACAGGGTTTCCCTGTGAAGCCCTGGCTGTCCTATAACTTGCTCTGTAGACCAGGTTGGCCTCAAGATCTGCCTGCCTCTGCCTCCTGAGTTCTGGTATTTAAGACACACGCTGCCACCACCACCCAGGGCTAGGATGGGTGATCTTGATGAGCCATTTCTGACTCAGAACAAGACTATCTTTGACTCAAGGCCACACTGTTGCTAACCAAGATCAACCATTTCAAAGCATCATGACATTGCAACGTTGTCTGACTATGCACACAGAAAAACCTTCCTAAAGAGCCCGTTTGAGTGCCTGTGCTCAGACAGCATGGTTTTGCCAGCTGAAGTTGTATCACAGTGTATCAAGTAAATTCTACTTTGCCCTCTTCTGTCACAACCCGTATCTCACCAGCCTGCCAGTGTCATTCCCGTGAGATGACAGATTTGAAGTCAGATTTTTAGCCAGTGTGATTGATAGCTTGCTTGTAATTCTGTGATTGCTAATCTTGTCAACTTGGTAGGATCTGAAGTCACCTAAGTGAAGGGACACTAGCCCACTTGAGCATGTGGCAGGCCTTGGCCTTCTACCCCATTCCCTCTGCCTTGCTAAAAACCATTAGATTACATTCCTAAAGCTAGCCACCAAGGTCTATTCCCTTGTTTGACCACTTCCTCCTCCTGAGGCTGACTACCAAAGTTTTTTGGTTCACCAAATTTGGTCCACCAATTAATATGCCCAATTTACCTTTATAAACTGCCATTTACCTATGGACCACGTCTGTCTCCTCTCTATCCAGAGGCAGTCCTTTGTTCCTCCAGGAAAAATACCCCTTCCCCCTTTCCCTTGTCCCCTTCCTCTTCTCTCTTGTCCCCTACCTCCTTTACCACGGCATCCTAGCCCATTCTAACACGGACCTCCTCCCCTTTCTTCCTCTTAAAAATTAAACCTGCAAGGTCATTTGCTGCTGTTTTCTGCCTGAGTCAGAAAGGAACCACTTTTCTTTCCCACTTAATAAAGGATCTCTCTGTGAAAACAGGTGTTTGGGTATGATTTGTGCCTAATCCGGGATCCGGGAGGAAGCCCGGGCTGCTGTGCGGTGTGTGTGTGTGTGTGTGTGTGTGTGTGTGTGTGTGTGTGTCTTTCACTAAGAAGCATACTTCTTGGCATGTCTGTGAGTGTGTTTTCAGAGAGGATTAAAGGGGGAAAACACAAAGATTAAGTAGTTGGCATCTTACATAAGGAGATACAGGGAAAAAGCAATGTCACTTGACAGCCTTCATCCCAAGTGGATGCATGTATTGTTACTATTGCCATCCTCCACTGCCATCACACTCCAGCTTCAAATGTGAACCGAATACTGGTGGCTCTCTAGGAATCTTCCAGGTCTTCAGCATTAGGCTGGGACTGCTGTGGCATCTTGCTTCCTGGGCTGATTAGCTTCTAGGTTCTCAGCCTCTCCATCACGAAGGCTCTATTGTGTAAGTCAATCTAATAAGTCACTTTTTGTTACACACACACATACACTTTATTGGCTTTGTTTCTTTAGAGAATCCTGCCTAATACAAATCCCAGCACTAAGAAGGCTGAGGCAAGAGGACTGTGCATTTGAGGCTAGCCTGGGCTACATAGTGCTTTTGAGGCCAACCAGGACTATACAATGTGACCCTGTGTCAACAAAACAAAACCAACCCCTATACTCAAAAGCTTTACCTTTGCCAGTTGCATTCATTCAGATTTTATTTTTATTATTATTTCTAAATTTATGTATATGTATGTGGTGATATATTGTGTACCCCAATAAAGCTTACCTGGGGACCAGAGGACGGAGCCAGCCGCTAAATTAGACATAGAGGTCAGGCAGTGGTGGCACACAACTTTAATTCTGTCACTCAAGAGGCAGAGATCCGTCTGGATCTCTGTGAGTTCAAGGCCACACTGGGCTACATGAGAGAAACAGAACCAGGCAGTGGTGACACATGACTAATCCCAGGAAGTAATATGGTAGGACACAGAAAGGTATATAAGGCATGAGGAAACAGGAACTTACTCTCTTTAGACTGAGGATTTTGTAGAGGTAAGAACTTGTGGCTGGCTATTCTGCTTCTCTGATCTTTCAGCTTTCACCCCAATATCTGGCTCTGGGTTTTTTATCATAAGACCTTTTAAGATTCATGTTACATATGTATGTCTGTATGAGTGTACCCTGTCATGTATGCAGGTGCTCACAGAAATCTGAAGGTGTCAGATCTATTGGAGATGGAGTTACAGATGGTTGAGAGCCACCTGATGTGGGTGCTAGGAACTAAACTTGGGTCCTCTGGAAGAGCAGCAAGCTCTCTTAACTGATGAACCATGTCTACAGCCCCCAACTAGGATTTCAAAGTGTTCAGTCTAGATTGCCAGTTTATTTGACAAAACTTACTAGTTACTGACTCATCGGTTGATTGAGGTGCTGTCAAAGCCACTATTTAAAAAAAAAAGAAGAAGAAGAAGAGGTGCATGATATGGAGCTTAGTTAGTAAAGTGCTTGCCTATGGTGGTGGTTTGAATAAGAATTGCCCCACGTAGTCTCATATATTTGAATGCATAGTCACTAGGGAATAGCACTGTTTGGGAAGGATTAGGAGGTGTGGCCTTTTTGGGGTAGGTGTGTCACTGGGTGTGGGCTTGGAGTTTTCACTCTCCCTCTGCCTGTTTGTGGGTCAGGATATAAAGCTCTCAGCTACTTCTCCAGTGCCATGGGTGCCACCATACTTCCTGTCATGATGATGACAGACTAAGCCTCTGAAACTGTAAGCCAGCCCCCAATTAAATGTTTTCTTTAATAAGAGTTGCCTTGGTTATGGTGTCCCTTAACAGCAGTAGAACAGTGACTAACACACTTACCAAGCACAAAGTCCTGGGTTTGATCCCCAGCACCGAATAAACTGAGCATGGTAGTACTTGCCTGTAATCCTAGCACTGGGGAGGTGGAGGTAGGGAGATCAGAAGTTCAGGGTCATCCTTGGCTACATAGCAAGTTCAAAGCCAGCTTGGACTAACTACATGAGATCATGTCTCAAGACAAAAAAAAAAAAAAAAAAAAAAAAAAAAAAACCAAACAGAAAGGTGAAAGGATAGAAAATAGAAAGGGGTACAATTTTATCACTTCTCCAACCCCCCATCTCTAACCCTTAGTTCTCTGTTATAGAATATTATTTTAAGATGTGTTACATATGTTTATGCTGTGAAACATTTGTTTAATGATGCAAAGATGTGTTGCATTCTTTTATGTTACATTTGTTTAACTCTGTGAAGCTGTGTTTCTTTGCCTGTCTAAAATACCTGATGGTCTAATAAAGAGTTGAACAGCCAATGGCTAGGCAGGAAAGAGAAATAGGTGGGGCTGGTGGGCAGAGAGAATAAAGAGGAGGAGAAATCTGGGAGAAGAAGGAGCAAGAGGAAAAGGATGCAAGGAGCCAGCCATCCAGCTACACAACCAGCAATGGAGTAAGAAAGAAAAGTTTACAGAAATAGAAAAAGGTGAAAGCCCAAAGGCAAAAGGTAGATGGGATAATATAAAGTTAAGAAAAGCTGGCTAGAAACTAAACCAAGCTAAGGCTGAGCATTAAGAATAAGCATGCATGTGTGATTTATTTGGGAGCTGGGTTATAGACCCCATAAAAGAGCAAAAACAACCAACAACAGTTCTCACACTCCATTTTACTGTAGGTACTTTGCCACCTTAGGAAGAAAGGACACTTTCCTGTTCTGAGTTCCTTACCCTGCATACCTAGCCTCAGATAGGTGCTAGAGAGATGACTCAGTGGTTAACAGCACTGGCTGCATTTCTAGAGACCTGCATTTCAATACCTAGCACCTAAATGGTGACTCACAACTGTAACACCAGGTCCAAGGAATCTGATGCCCTCTTCTGGCCTTTGTGGGCATCAGGCACACAAATAGTGCACAGACATACATGCAGACAAAAACACCATTCACGTGAAATAAAATGAGTCCTCAGCTTACTACTTGGAATTATACCCAGTATCCTCTTCAGCCTTTCCCTGCTGTGGTACAGAGCCAGAATACTTCCTGGAGGGGGTGATGAGTGGCATCTGCCTCCTTTTCTCCCCATGGTCCTTATCATATCATGGCAGTCACTTTGAAGCTGGTCTTTACTCAGCTAAAACATGGTAGCTACCACCTAAAGAGAAAAATCAAAGGTACCTTGAGCTGGGCGGTGGTGGCACATGCCTTTAATCCCAGCACTTGGGAGGCAGAGGCAGGTGGATCTATGTGAGTTCGAGGCCAGCCTGGTCTACGGAGTGAGTTCAGGACAGGCTCCAAAGCTACACAGAGAAACGCTGTCTCGAAAAAACAAACAAACAAACAAAAGGTACCTTGATATACTGAAGGGCTTCAAGTCTCATACGTGTTTGATATTCGTGGTTTATATAAAATGACATAGAATTCACATAGATTCTATAAATATCCTTCTATATACTTAAAACAATTTCTAGATTATTTTCAATAACTAATACAATGTAAATGATAATACTAATCTCAGCTAGATTATTTATAATACCTAATACAATGTAAATAGTTGTTCTTACTGTTTAGAGAATAATGATAAGAAAAAGTCCTGCTCATATCTTGTAAAAGCATAATTTTTTCATCAAATATTTTTAGGCCATGGTAGATTGAGTCCATAACGCAAAATCTACACATACAGAGGGCCAGCTGAAATGCCAGAAAAGGACTGTCACCACATATAGATGACCATTTTCTGCCCTGAAATTAATATGAAGCCCACCAAATAGCACACCCATCCAACAAGGATGCTTATTTCACAAAGCAAGAGTTCCCACCCAGGAAGCCCAGAGTTTCCTGAAGGATGCCCTCTCCAACTCATAATTTCAATAATTGTATAAAACCCAGGCAAAATGCAAAGAGATGGATACATCACTAGCAAATCTGCTCAATCCAGGGCTGGGCTTCCAGCTCTGCCCACCTCTGGTTACTAAAAAATTCCTCCTGTGGTCAAGCTAAAAATCTCCCTGAATTTCTGTCCATGTCCTAGTCAGCTCTGAGAAATCAGGCTCTGACTAGCGGGAGTCACACACAGAGGACAGAGGGAACAACAGAAAAGGGGATTTGCCATTTCTCACGGATGAAATAGAACAAGAAGGTACACGTGATGTTGACACTTTGGAAGTGAGGGGAGGATAGGATGACTAACATTATGTTTTAAGTTTAAATTACTGTGCTTAAGAGATCTATAAAACAAAAATGCCTCTAACCTGTAAGCCCTACTTGCCCAAGAACAGATAATTTCCTAGAATGCTGGGGAGCTAGCTGTTCTTGCAATTGCCTGGTCCTGTACAATTTTTAATGAAACTGTTGTTCATGTGAGATAACAAACTGTGTTTTTGCTTCTGTAGATAAGCTTGCTTGCCCCAGATTGCACACAGAGAGAATGTGTGCTTGATTGCTCATAGGCAGGAAGTATGCAGAATGTGTACTTGCCCCCTGATTACATGAAGGCAGGAAGTATGTAGCCTTGTGAGTTTTGCTTTTATAAGCTCCTGACTAATGTGATTTGGTTCTACACCTTGGGAATCCCAAATCTCAGGTGTAGACCTGGAGCCAGTATCTGAATAAAGCCTCTTCTTTGTTTAAATTTTTGTTTGTTTTTTGAGACAGGGTTTCCCTGTATATCCTTGGCTGTCCTGGAACTCTCTCTGTAGACCAGACTGGCCTCAGACTCGTAGAGATCTGCCTGCCTCTGCCTCCCAAGTGCTGGGATCAAAGGCATGCACTGCTACTACTATCCAGCTTGCTTGTGATTTTCAATATGCATCTTCACCAGAGCTCAGAAATCCTAAATAATTCACTTAATAAAATTCCTGAAGCTAACTTGTTAAGTTGGTTCTCAGCTTCAATATGCCCTTGACAGAAAGTTTTTAGAAGCTAGTTTTCTGAAAGTCAGGGAGAGTTCCTTCTTTACACACTTGATTCACAGCAAGCAGAGCCAGGCACCACCCCATAATTCTAGGTGTCAAAAATCAGGGAGTTGCTTCATAGATCCAGAAGAATGGGCACCATGGTGTGCCATTTCCAATTTTAATGAACTACTTCAGGCTTCTCCCTGTGTTTTAAAATAATGGCACTGTTTATCCTGATGCCAAATAACCCTGTTCAGCCTTGTCTATAATAGTGAAAAACTTGGAATGAAGGCTTATCCACTATGTCTAAATGGATCTTTCAAGAGGGATGCCAGAACTGTAATCTACAATGTCTGTGAGTATGACGTTATTTGGAAACAGGATCTTTGCACACATAATGAACTAAGATGAAGTCATGAGGTGGAGTCTAATTCAGTGTGACCGTGAAAGGTTTCCAGAGGCCTCTGTAGTTCATGGACCACACTGAGCTACCCATATTCCCATCCATCCTCTGGGAATGACTGTAGTAGTGAGACTTCAGCATGGAGCAAGAAGAGCTGGAGCTTTACAAAAGCCCGGAATCCAAGTCGCTCCACAAACTCCTTGTCATGTGACATAGAGAAGTTCTTCATTGCCATATCCACCTCTAGTAGAATTTTTCTGTTGCTGCCCCCAAACACATGTATCATGTAGCCTTAGAGTTTCTTTGGAAGGGAATTTCTGTTATTTCTTGTTGTTTCAGACTGAGTATTAAATATTAATGTGTTTTCTCATTTTAAAAGTAATTAATGCAAACAGCAAATTCACAATCAAATTAGCTTAATAACTTTTTTTTTCATGATAGCCCAGAGCCTTGTACATGCTAGGTAAACATTTTTCTACTGAGTCACATACCCAGCCAAACAAGACTCACTTTTTATAAGAATGTCTGGAATGTCTCCTGATGAGTTGAGGGGTACATAACAGAAGGGCTGGACATAGCCTGCGTAGGTGTGCCAGAGTCCTGTTTGCTCTTCTTGCCCTGTCTTCAGACACTAGCTCCCTCTTGGAAGAGAAATCATGACTCATGGCTCTGTCCTGTGGGAACAAAATAACTTGATTTGCTCAAGCTCCATCCTCAAATGCCCATTAAAGATTCACTGTACTGGTGGTAATCCATGTGTGCCTTTGAGCTAATCAATGGTACTGGGTGTGGTGGAGGTGTGTAGCTCTGGTCATCAACCTGACTTTGCTGTGATTGGGTCCCTGCATTCTCTGAGTACATATAAATGAAATCCCCACCTGAAGAAATCATTCAGAGCTGGGCTAGCTAGGCCCAGGGTGGAAGAGTTTCACAGCTGGATGGATAGGGCAGGGGCCTTTCCCAGATGCTCACATCTGCTGTTCCCTCACAAAAGCCCCAGATCATCTCCCTCTGAGTGCCCCCCTCAGGTAGCACTGAAGAGAAGCCTAGGAATCTGTTTCCAAAGGGCCCAGACAGTGCTCATACTATGGTGCTAAGATCCACTTTCAGAACCTGAGCCCCAAGTAAGGAAGGCTCATCTCCCAACATCTGTCCATCTCCTAGATGAGAGAGAGCATTGCCTCCAAGAATTTGTGGGAAGCATGCATCCTGCTGCTTTGCACCTATCCACTCCCATTTCTGAGTATGTGATTGTGATGGTTAAAGAAACTCCATTTTGTGCTAGGCATCCATCTTGGTACCTAACAGCCATTTGTCTCTGACTCAAGTTCCTGGAAGATAAGTTCCCAGTAACCCTGACTCCTTGACTCCCACCCAGAAATGTACAGCTGTGACCATCTGCTTGTTATGATGACTAACTGCTGATTGTGGCTTCTGTAACTTGTTTATGCTGACGTTCAAGGACCATTTTGAGGTCACCTTGACCATCTAATCTTGGCAGAGCAGAACAAGGTTTTTGCCTTTAAAAGTCCTTCCTTCTCCCACCTCTGCTCAGCACATCTCTGATTTGGGTTAGAGACTGTGGACCTGCTAGCTGCTTTAATAAATTTGGCTAATTATAATCTGAATTGAGTCTGAGGGTCTTTTTCTGGAACTCCATAACAGTGAGAACTGGCTTGGACTCTGGGACACAGCAGAGATCGTGTAGGGACCACTATTGCCCATGGCTGCAGTGAAGTAGAACCTCCACCACACTCCCTCTATCCCTTTACTGCCCCTTCTTTTACCCTCACCTGTTCCTTATCCTTATCTGACCCTTATACCTCCATTGCCACTGAAGTTCACCAAACTGTGAGCTCTCCACTCACAGGCTACTACCATAATCCCTGAACCTGAGCTTGTTGGCCTGTTTGAAGGTTCAGCCTCACTTTTCTTCATTGATACATGTCAAAGACACTAGAAAATGTGTTTCTGGAACACTCTGTCAGGTTAGTTCCTACACATGCAAGGACCAGACTCTGGTTTGCAAAACCTTGGCCCTTCCCATCAGGTCCTCGTCCCACAAGGTTGGGAGCCTCAATGCAACACCTGCTGTATCAGCACACAGTACTACATGTATATAACCAGTCTGAGGGTACATGGTTTTCCTTGGAATAAACTTTGACTTGTCATACACTGACTGCATGATCCTGAAAGGTTTGAGGTCTTGCTTTCTACCAGACTCTGTAGGTGTAACCATCTTATTAAATAAGAAACACAGAGCCGATTCAGAGATGAAAGCCAAGAGGTCAGAGCGATAGCTAAGAGCTGAGATTAAAAACCTTACCCTTCCTGCCACTGCTGTTGTACCTCTCTGAAAGAGACCTACTTCCTGTGTCTGTCTTTTTTTATAGAGTTTCTGTTCTGCCTTCTCATTGGTTGTAAACCTAACCACATGACCTCCTAGTCACTGCCTATCTGTATAGACCTCCAGGTCTTCTATGGTTGGTATTGAGATTAAAGGCATGTGTCTCCAATGCTGGCTGTATCCTTGAACACACAGAGGTCCGCCTAGCTCTGCCTACCAAGTGCTGGGATTAAAGGTGTGCCCCACCACTGCCCAGCTTTTGCTATGGCTCTAATAGCTCTGACCCCCGGGCAAATTTATTTATTAACATACAAATAAAATCACATTTCAGTACAAATAAAATACCACCATAAGACTCAGCTTTCCAGTTCCTTTGGGTCTTAACTGCTTACATGCAGCGTGTGTCTGACTTACCAATGCTGTTTGCATTCCTACTCCCGCATGCCTCATGAATCCAGGGTCTCAGATGCTTTTCAAGCCAGCTCTTTCATCTTTCTGGGACCCTTAGTGAGCTGAATGAAGCGTGTGTTGGCTTCTATTTATGTAAGACTCCAGGAACAGGATTATACTGTAGTATGAGCTCCTGGGTAATGGTAAAGAACATGCAGCCAAAAGGGCTCAGCACTGAGAAGTGGGAACAGCATTGTCCCAGGCTAATCAGAACCCAAACTTTAAAAGTACTGCACAGAACATCCCAAATTTTATAATTAAGCTGCCATTTATTGGACCCCAGACTATGGAATACTTGCAAGAAAAGTTAAAAAGCAGCCAGGTGGTGTTGGCACATGCCTTTAATCCCAGCACTCAGGAGGCAGAGGCAGGCAGATCTCTGTGAGTTCGAGGCCAGCCTGATCTACAGAGTGAGATCCAGGACAGCCTCTAAAGCTATACAGAGACACCCTGTCTCGAAAAGTCAAAAATAAATAAATAAAGAAAGAAAGAAAGAAAGAAAGAAGGAAAGAAGGAAAGAAAGAAAAGAAAAGTTAAAAAGCAGTGTGTGTGTGTGTGTGTGTGTGTGTGTGTGTGTGTGTGTGTATGTGTGATCCTGGTAATGGAACCCGGAGTCTCAAACATGCTAGGCAAGGCAAGTGCTCTGCCACTGAGCTACAATCCTATCCCAATAATAATTTAAAAACAAAAACAAAAGCTTCCTTTTTCATGCAGCGTTGTAGGAATTCATTCTGTCAATAGCTTTGGGAAACAAGCCTTGGAGCATGGCTTCTTGTCTGTATATGTGACTGCTTAAGAGGAGAGAGAAAGTGGGTCAAGCTCTCTCTTGGGGTGAGGAGACCAGGTCAGGCGGCGGAAAGCGGCTTGCAGTTGGTCCTCATAGGCCTTGAGGAGAACGGAAGCTGGGTCAGCAGCGGATCCGCAGCACGTCTACCTTGTTTTGTATTAGTGAGTCTGCTTCCCCATCACACCCCTTAATAAATTTATATATATATGTGGGCTTATGCCTCAATGCAAATGTCTTTTTTCTCTTTAGACATCCCTCTTTCCTTCTCATAGGAACCATCCTATAGGGGATATCAGAATGCCGCTTGAATCATCTGGCTTGAGTGCTGTCGTTATGCATCAGCTATTTTGTTTTATTTGCCATTGAATGTAGCTCTCCAGTCCTATTGGAGATTATCTGGCAGGGTGGAGGTTAATATCCAAAAGGATTGGGGGAGTTGGATGGAGTCATGGATACTGGACTATGTCTTCTCTCGGGGCTCACACACATCTGCTTGTTATTAGCCATAGTACCTCTATAACATCTATAGTTGCCTTTACTTTCAAGACTAGAGACAGCTGTGGATACCTGGGCCTCAGCCTCTCTAGAGATCCGGGAGAAGGTAGAAGACATCTTGAATTTTCCTAGCTGAAGAATAGAAAGGGTCCAACAGAGCCTGAAGGCTATTCATCTTATCCTGACCCCGTGACACTGCTCCAATGTGCTGCTTGTCCATTCTATCAATCCTTAGGCTGGGGTAACAATAATATGTGCTACGTCTGTTTTTGTTTGTTTGCATAGCTGGTGATTGACTCTTTGAGTGAAAATTTTGCATTATTTTCTGGAAAGACAAGAGAGATTTTTGTCAAACTTTTTGTTGTTGTTGTGTAGCAAGCTTTCTTGTCAGACTATCTTTTGTGGAACCACCAGCTCCCTAAATAATGACACAGAGACTTATTATTAATTATGAAAGTTTGGCCTTTAGCTTAGGCTTGTCTCAACTAGCTCTTATAACTTAAATTAACCAATTTATATTAATTTACATTCTGTTACATGGTGTTACCTCTTTTCCATCTTGTACCTCCTGTTTCCTCTCTGTGTCTGGCTGGCAACTACGCTTTTTTCCTTCCAGAGTTCTCTCTCTGCCTAGAAGTCCTGCCTATACCTCCTGTCTAGGTATTGCCCAGTCAGTTTTTTAGTACACCGATCACAGCAATACATCTTCACACAGTGTACCAATATTCCACAACATTGTTGTTCATGTTGATGTTTCCTGAAATGGATAGATTCCATCAGAATGTGGAGTGTCAGATCCCAGACAAATTCCAACAGATTGAGATGCATGGCCCACAGACCCAGAAAGTGCAGGATTTCTTTCTTTCTTTCTTTCTTTCTTTCTTTCTTTCTTTCTTTCTTTCTTTCTTTCTTTCTTTCTTTCTTTCTTTTTTTTTTCTTTTTTGAGACAGGGTTTTTTTTTTTTTTTTTTTGTAGTTTTGGTGCCTGTCCTGGATCTCACTCTGTAGACCAGGCTGGCCTCAAACTCACAGAGATCCGCCTGCCTCTGCCTCCTGAGTGCTGGGATTAAAGGCGTGCACCACCACCACCCAGCAAAGTGCAGGATTTCTACTGGTGATGAAAGGTGCTTATAGAACCATGTCTTGTGTAAGCAACTTGTGATGGAGGAGTGAGTCCTGTTCATAAGAGCTAAAGAGGGTCATGTCCTCAAGAGTTTGTCCCCACGTGACTGGAAGAATTTTCCATAGCCATTTTCTGTATTGGAGGCCTTGCTTCTGACACAGTTCCAGAGCTGAGTCCCTAGGGCATGTCTTCTCAGGGACAACCCTAGCCAGTTTTGGCACAGCCATAGTGGGTGTCCCTAAAGCCAGTCCAGGGAAGGTCGAGACTCCTGCTACCACAAGCTACTGAGAACCCAACCCCAACCCCCATAAAATGCATCACCCTCCCAAAGTCAGATACCAAAGTTAGAATGCCAATGCTTCCCCATCAAGGGGAGAAAACAGCTCCACAGAAGTCAGAGTGTAAAGTAATGATGCTCCTATGAAACTGTGGTAAATATAAAACTTTTGCAAACTTGAGGTAAAAGATGAATCAGAAGCCTCTGTCAGAGCCACTCCTGGTGTGAAAGGAGTCTGTCTTAAGCAACTCAGGCTGTCAACTAAACAACACAGGCTGGGTGGCCTACACACAGCAAGCTGTCATTTCTCACAGTTCTGCAGGCTAGAAGCCAAGATGAAGGTAGGTTTGGTTTCTGCTGGAGACTGTCCTCCTGTCTTCCCCTTTGTCACCTCCTGTTCTTTTTCTTGTTTGGGTTTTTCAGACAGTCTTACAATGTAGTCAAAATTGGCATGGAACTCAACCTTCTAACTTGGTTTGCTAAATGCTGGGATCACAGGATTCTGCCTCCATGCCTAGTTTCTCTTCCTCCTCTTGTAAAGCCACTAATCCCATAGGCTAAATCTCCACTATCATAACCAAATTCAACCCCATTTTTTTTCTCAAAGACCCTCTCTCCAAATACTATTGAATTGGGGTTACAGCTTCAACATGATTTTTTTTTTTTGAGACAGGTTCTCTCTATGTAGTGCTGGCTGGCCTGGAATTCTCCATAAACCAAACTGGCTTAGAATTCACAGAGATCTGCCTACCTCTTTCTCCTGAGTGCTGGGATTAAAGGTGTGTGCCACCACCACCTAGCTGTTTCAACATGATTAAGAGACATAGATGTTTAGTCCATAAAGAGGCTGATGGTGGTAAGGAACTCTGAACTCCACTGAGAGCAAGAAAAGTTATAGAGTAGGAAGTTCAACCTACCAGAGACCCTGGGCTGGGAGGTATGTGCCATTGTCCCCTCAGCTAGCCTTTTACAAAGGTGCTTTGGGACTATTAGAGGACATCCATCTCTCTATCCTAGCCTTATTGACAACAGGGGCAGATAATCCTAGCTGGGTGAGAGAGGTGATCCTGAGTAGCAATCCTGGCCTCCATGCATTAGAGGCTAGTATCTCCCCTCTCTTCAGTGGTAACCACCAAAATTGTCTACAGAATGGTCAGGTGTTGGATGAAAGACACTCACCACGAGCAGCAGCAGCAGTCGAAGACCACTGGTTGAGTGCAGTTTGATTTGCATGTGACTATCTCTTATCTTAGAGGTCATTCTAGTCTCATAGCACAGGACTTGTTCCAAGTGTAGGCCTTTACTCTGGGGAGGAGTGATATTTACTCTTTTTCTTTTATTGTGTGTATATGTATACACGATGGGAAACACTCATACCATGTTGTATGTGTGGAAGTCAGAGGACAATTTTGAATAACAAGTTCTCTCCTTCCACTGTTACATGAAGTCCAGGAATGGAAGTCAGGTTGCCAGGCATGTGTAGCAAGCATTTTATCCATTGTGCTCTCTTGCTGGCCTGAGGGTAATGTTTTATGGTGACAGTTTCAGTTTGGGAAGATGGGAAAGTTCTGGATGGTGGTAATAGTTGCTCAAAAATGTGAATTCGCCAGGCACGTGGTGGTTCACACCTTTAATCCAGGACTCGGGAGGCAGAGGCAGGTGGATCTCTGTGAGTCAGAGGCCAGCCTGGTCTACAGAGTGAGTTCCAGGACAGCAAAGGCTATGCAGTGAAACCCTATCTCAAAACAAAACAAAACCAACAACCTCCCCAAAAAAGAAAAAGAATGTGAATGCACTTAAAAATTACTGAAAAGCATACATGAAAATTATAAACTGTCAAATTTTCTGTTACATACACTTGGCACAAGTTTAAGATAAAAATAAAACAAAGCTGGGATTCTGGTGGCACCTCCTGTTTTCATTTGTATTGGGTTGGAGAGTTGGTGGTAGTGGCTGTTTGAGGTGGAAAATAAGGTGGCTAATGGACAGGATATTCACCTCAGTGTGCTTGTTTCACCCTTTGTACCTCTAAACAGCCCTCAGGGTGGGGGCAGATTACAGTTCCCACTGACTGCTGGGCAGTGGTGGCCCACACCTTCAGTCCCAGCACTTGGCAGGCAGAAGTGGGAGGATCCCTGAGTTTGAGGCCAGCCTGGTCTACAGAGTGAGTTCCAGGACAGCCAGGGCTACACAGAGAAATCCTGTCTTGAAAAACCAAACAAATTATTACAAAGGCAATTCCTACTGACACACAGGAGGACACAATGGTTCAGAGAAGCCACATGGATAGAGGTCTGCCAGGGTTCCATCCTAGAGCTGGTCAGTATAACAAATTATCCTTGCCTCACATGCTGGTGCACAACATTAACCCCAGCACTCAGGAGACAAATGCAGGCAGAACTTTATTGAGGCCAGCCTGATGTACATAGCAAGTTCACAGCCAGCCAGGGCCATATGGTGAGACACTACCTAAATAAATAGCCAGGTAACTGTAGCTTTGTATATGCACATTGAACTTTACCATTTTAACCTTATTTTTTCTGTGCTGGGGATTCTATCCCAAGACTTTGCATATTCTAGGCAAGTGCTTCACCACTGAGTTACATCCTCAGCCCGTTTAACCACTGTTTAGTTATGCTAAGCACATCATGCTATTATGCTACCATTACTACCACCATTTTGCAGAACTTGTCCATCTCCAAGCTGAAACTTGTGCCCTCTAGACACCAACTGTACTATCTCCCTCCTCCAGCTCTGGTAGCCCCCATTCAACTTTTCACCTTTACAAGTTTGCTCGCTCTAGGGACCTGTATCTGGCATATTTTTTTTACTCAGCATGATGTCCTCAGGGTTTATGCACATGTCAGAGTTGCCTTCCTTATATAAATATACCATGTTTGTTCATTTATCATGCATACAGCTGCTAGGAATATCTTGTACAAGTTTCTGCATGGGTGTGTTTTTGCCATGGGGTGTATAGGAAGGGGTGGAATTCTAGTTCATACAGTAACTGTTTAGCTGTTTGAAGACCTTCAAGACACGGGTTGTATTTCTGAAGAAAACGTGCTCTGTAATTTTCAGAGCAGATAGTGTGTTGATCCATTCCCCTCCTCTGGCCTAGAGTACAATTTCAGGCAGGAGGTCCCTTATTGTAGAAGGTGGAGGGGAAATCCCAGGCCATATGCAAGAAATACCTTTCCATAAAACAAGATTTTATCTTTACCAACTATAAAAGAGCATCCCTTTTGTAACTTTCTCTGGTGCCCAATAAAAATAGATCGAAGAACTGTAGACATGATTGACCGTATTTATCTCAAACCAAGGGCTTGTATGAATAAACTAACTCTATTTTCTCTTCCCTTCTGTGGAGAAGTAAATAGAAATTAACAGCTGAGCACAGAGTGGGTGTGTGTTGGCTGGTGACTCACTGAAATTCATCACCATATTCCAGTTGCTCTCTTGCTAAAGAAAGAAAGTCTATTTTAGGCAAAACTAACCTGTGGATGTCTCAGAAGTACCAGAGCCCTGCTACGAGATCCATTTTAATGTGAAGCAGCTATCAGAGCTCTGCCCCGTTCCCCGCCTGCCCCTGCTAACGTTTTTCCTCATAGACTGCTAGGCAGCCCACCTGAACCCCTGCCTCATCACGGCACCACAGCTCCATTTGGAAAACTTACCTTTAAGCCTTTCCTACTCAATTTCTGCCCACAGTTCACTCCACTCCACCCATGCTCCCGCAACTAGATCAGCTCAGGTGTGTCCAGAGCCTGCTAAAATTGCCTAGTGCTCTGAAAGCTTCTCTCATGCCCCAGTGTACCTCTGACTGACATCACAACCCCTTGTTCAGGGGCTGCCCCTCTGTGGCCCATCCCAATGTTGCTGACATTTGCTGTGGACACTTTGAGGATGAGTAAAGGACTGGCTGGAGCCCCACCAGAGAACAGTTATAGGGTGCCCATGATCCCTACAGCCATCATGATGTCCCCAGATGGCCAGAGTAACAAGACTGACACTGGATGAGCTCTCTCAACTATAGATTTGCATGGGCAGGTAAGAAGCTGCTTCAAGCGTGCATGTAAAGTGAGACTTGCAGTACATGCAACCCTCTGCCCCCAGACACCACATGTATCCTCACAGCATTTGGCTGTGCACCTTGGTACATGGGCTTCAGGCCAAGTGATCTGCAGCAGTTCACTGCAATCTAACTGAAGCAGATACAGTGGACAGTTTTCTCTCGCAAGTGCACTTGGGGGACCAGCAAGACATCACAATGGGTAAAGGAGCTTGCTGCCAAGCTGATAACCCTCAGAACCCATGTGGTAGAAGAGAACTGACTCCAGAAAATTGTCCTCTGACTTGCACACACATGTTTACTCACTCACCCACATCCACAATAGATAAATAAATGTAAAAACTTACCTTAAGTACACTTAGTGTAGAGATTATTCACTCATCCTGGGGCCCTTTCAGTAGCCAAGTGTGATGGATGGAGAGGCAAGAGCATAGTCGTGTGAGGAGTCTGTCAGACTCAGGAAGCCAGCTCTAGTGGGAGGCATGACAGACAAAAATCTGGCTCTGAACCAGGCTAGTAGCACCAAATGTCCAGATGAGCCTCTGTGGGTCAGAGAATGGGCCACTGCTCCATGGCAGTGCCCTAGAAGGAAGCTGGATGACTTGTGGGGAATGAGAATGGATGTGGAGGGCTGGACAGAGTCCTGCCCTGTAATAACTAAGCTTTGTTGTCAACTTGATTGGATTAAAAAAATCACAGTGGAAACATATCTCTGAGTGGGTCTGTAAGGATGTTTCCAGAAAGGTTTAGTTAAAAAGGTAAGATCCTGCTGGGCGGTGGTGGCGCACACCTTTAGCCCCAGTACTCAGGAGGCAGAGGCAGGCAGATCTCTGTGAGTTCCAGGCCAGCCTGATCTACAGAGCGAGATCCAGGCCAGGCACCAAAACTACACAGAGAAACCCTGTCTCTAAAAACTAACTAAATAAATAAATAACAAATAAATAAATAAATGTAAGATCCACCGTGTATGGCGGCAGTATATCCCCTAGGTGTCCTGACTAAAAATGGAGAGAGTGAGATGAACGCCAGCATTCATTCCTTTGTGTTTCCTGATTGTCTGTGCAATGTGACCAACTACCTCACACCCTTCTTCACAGTTTCCTTTCCATGATGGACCATACCTTCAAACTGTGAGCCGAAATAAACCCTCTTTCCTTAATAATAATAATAATTAATAATAATAATAATAATAATAAAGCATTGCTGTTTGTCAGGTGTTTAGTCACAGCGATAAGGAAATTAATCAATACGTCTCCTGTCCATTCTTTGGTCTCCAATACTACTCTTTTGATGGAACCACTGATACAAGTGATGAGATCTTTTCATGCTGTATTGGACCTTGTTAACTTTGTTTTTACTCCTTGACAACTGAATCCCAAGATCAATTGATACTTGCTTGGAACAGATAGACATGAACAGTCAGAGATCCTACCTACCCTCTATAAAAGCTGCTTTTTCATGATGCCAACCCTTGATTGTCTTACAGATTTGGAAGAACATCTGGAAGGAAAGTAAGAACCATAGTTTAAGGGTCTGAATGAAGTCTTCCTATGTGGGTGAGAGACAAATCACACTCCCCAAAGCTATAAGATTGAGCGGAAGTTCCAGTGCCAGAGACGGGCTGCTTCCTTATTGTTGTTGGCCAGGGAGGCTTCTGAGTCACCTAGAATCATAGTGGTTACTTCCAGTGCCATTGGCTTCATGCTAGAACTAAATGCACTTTTGGTTATAGGACACTGTAGAACACTGCATTCTCTCTCTCGCTCTCTCGCTCTTTCTTTCTTTTTTTGGTTACAGGACATGAAGAAATCAAGCTTGACTGAACTGGCAGTATCCTCTCTATTTGTCATCTGTCATAATACTGGAAGGCACTGTGTAGACTACTGGGGAAGAATTGTTTTCAACAGTCCTGCTTTTGTTTGTTTGTTTGTTTGTTTGTTTGTTTTGTTTTGTTTTGTTTTTCAAGACAAGGTTTTTCTATGTAGCCCTGGCTGTCCTGGAACTCACTTTGTAGACCAGGCTGGCCTCAAACTCATGGAGATCCACCTGCCTCTGCCTCTTGAGTGCTAGGATTAAAGACATTTGCCACCACTGCCTGGCTCCTGCTTAGTTTTGGACCACCGTGACAGGCAGGAAGTGTTGACTGGTGCAACAGTAGCACAACTGTTATGCATTCAACCAGTTGCTTTCCCACTGAATTTCAAGCCACCTACACTGGTACAAACATGTGTTTGTTATGGTAGCCAGGGCAAGAAAACCTGTGGCTGGAGATACATAAGCTCTAACGGAAAAGTCATTACTATTGCTTTGTTAAATGGATGCGATACATTGCCTGTCAAATTGTCTTTTGAGCATTTATGTTTATGTCTATAAATTACTTTTTTTGTTAGTCTTGTCCATTAAAGTAACTTCTTTTTATTTAGCAAAAGGTGGGTATGGTAGAGACTTATAACCAGTCAAACTATTAAGAAAAATTGACTATTGCTGTGGCATAGTAGCAAAAAATAATTAATCATCCATTTCAGACCATATTCTCCAAGGTTCAGGGAACATCACAGAATAAGAAACAGAATTTAAGAGTCACAGGAAGCAGTAGAGTGTTGTGTAGCTATTGTTAATTGAAACTTTCCTTCCTGGAAGGAAAGAAGGTGGATCCTATGATTCATGAAGTTCAAGAGATTTGTAAGATTCAGGAAGCTCATGAAGTTGGTAAGATTCACCAAGGTTATCTAAGTGGTTAGCAATTCCTAGAGGTAGAAGAGACTTTTCAGCAGTGCTGTCTGCCTGCTGTGCAGGGAACTTCAGTGATGTGGTTTCATAGCCACTGTCTATGTTGGTGTGGGCTTTTCAGAGGCAGGTGTCTGTGAGCCTCCCATGCACCCATTAGCTTCATGTTGCTAGTAATAGCAACAAACTCTTTGGTTCACTGAGCAAGACTTGTGAGGAACCACTTATTTGCTCTTAAGTTAATGCCTAATCTTGAGTGAACAGACATTTGTTTACATCTCCTGGGAAAAGTCATGCAACTCAGGATTTGAGAATGTTCTGGGGCCCCACTTGGGGTCTACCAAACCTATCAAAGGTTTGAGGCTAGCTGTTCACAGGGAATTTTTTTTTTAATTCCAGAGGGGAAAAAAAAACCAAAACAACAATAGAAATGTCTTTTTGTTCTGTTTTGAGACAGGGTCTCTCTGTGTAGCCTTGGCTGTCCTGGAACTCACTCTGTGTACCAGGCTGGCCTCAAATTCACTGAGATCTGCCTGCCTCTGTCTCCTGAGCGCTGGAATTAAAGGAATAAAAATATCTTTAATCAAGCTAGCCGGTGGTGGTGAACACCTTTAATCCTAGTACTCTGGAGGCAGAGACATGCAGATCTCTATGAGTTTGAGGCCAGCCTGGTCTACAGAGTGAGATCCAAGACAGGCACCAAAACTACACAGAGAAACCCTGTCTTGAAAAAAGAAAATAAAAAAGAAAAAATGTCTTTAATCAAGCCAGGCAATGGTGGCACATGCCTTTAATCCTAGCACTCTGGAGGCAGAGACATGTGGATCTCTGTGAGTTCAAAGCCAGCCTGGTCTACAGAGCAAGGTCCAAGACAACCAGGGCTACACAGAGAAACCCTGAGTGGGAAAAATGAAACAAAAGTCTTTAATCAAGCAACTTTATTTTCTCAAGAATAAACTAATAAATATAAATGATTTGTCTAACAAATTATGCATATTCTTGCTATACATAATCAACTTGGGCTTTGTAGATAACATCAATGAAAAGCACATGATAGAATTTACATATTTAAACTCGTAAAATGGCTCAGTGGGCAGAGTTGCTTGCTGCCACAGCTAAAGATTTGACTTTGATCCCTGGGACCCACATAGTGAGAAGGAGAAAACTAACTCCTCCTAGCTGTCCTCTGAGGTCCACATATAAACCATGGCACAAGTGTGTACATGTATACATATAAACAATATAATACAAAGTTTTAAAGGAACTGCAGCCAAGACTCAGTGGTTAAAAACATGTATTACTCTTGAGGACCTGAATTAATTTCCCATTGGACAGCTCACAACTGCCTGTAACTCCAGCTCCAGGGATTTCTGATATCTCTGACTGCCATAGGCACACCTCATGGACAAATACATACGACTAAAAATAAAAATAAATTTTATTAAAATTTTTTCTTTAAAAAATTAAAAAAAATTACAGGGGGATATACTCAAAATACATTGCATGAAAAGTTTTTTCAGTAAAAAAAGAGTTTATATTTTTGACTCATGAAGATTTATGAAATAAAAGGACCTTCCCATTTACAGTGTTGTTTGCATAGTCACCAAATTTTAAGAGGGGAGAAATAAACTAGAGAGTTAAACTAATGTCATAAAAATAACTTCAAATTTGTGACAGGTATGGGTGGCACATGCCTTTCATCCCAGCACCCAGGAGGCAAAGGAGGCAGGTCTCTGTGAATTTGAGGCTAGCCTGGTCTACATAGTGAGTTCCAGAGTAGCCAGGGCTACATAGTAGATGCTGTCTCAAAGGAAAAAAAAATGACAAAAACAAAACAAACAAAGAACAAAAACAACAAAACCACTTCAAATGAAAACAGAAAAAGTCCTCCTCCCTCTCTTCCACTGGACTCCAAGTGCTCAGCCCCATGCCTAGCTGTGGATCTCTGTATCTGCTTCGATCAGTCACTGGATGAGGGTCTATGGTGACAAATAGGGTTTTCACCGATCTGATTACAGGAGAAGGCCCAATTCAGGCACCCTCTCCACTATTGCTAGGAGTCTTAGCTGGGGTCATCCTTGTGGATTTCTGGGAATCCAAGAGAGTAAAAGCAGGGGTCAAGATCATGATGGAGAAACCCACAGAGACAGCTGACCAGAGCTAGGGAGAGCTCATGGACTCTGGATGGATGGATGGGGAACCTGCAGGGGACCAAACCAGGCCCTCTGAATGTGGGTGACAGTTGTGTGGCTTGGTGTGCTTGTGGGGCTTCTGGCAGTAGGACTTGGATTTATCCCTGGTGCATGAACTGGCTTTTTGGAACCCACTCCCTATGTCGGAATACCTTGCTCAACCTTGATACAGTGGGGAGGGGCTTGGGCCCTCCTCAACTTGTGCCAGACCTTGCTGACTTCCCGTTGGAGGACTTACCTGTCTCGCCCACCTCGACCAGCAAGGAAGACACAACACCGAGCTCTTCTTCCTGCAGTTTCTTCAGGCCTTTGAACAATCTTCTGACTTCTAAAAAATCCCCCGGGGAAAGCCTCTCCCGGCCTTAAATAGGCTCTGGGCAGCCAACCCCAGGTCGCCACGTGGGTATTGCCCAATAGGCTCAAGCATGCGTAAGCAAGCCACAAATTCCTTGTATAGCCTTATATGGAGTTGTTTACCACGGGAAGCACTCGCCGTCGGGATTTAATACGTCCAAATTCAGGGATATGAGTGATATCCATTTGCCATACTCGTAATGGAAGCAAACCTCGAGGATTAACTCCCAAACCAGGATGATGATGATATATAACACATTGTGGACAATCTAAAACAACCTTTCGTGCATCCACTCGAGAGATGGAAAATTTTTGTTGTAAAGTTCTGGCATTAACATGAAATGTTCTATGAAAATCATAAGCTCTCTGTATAGCAGAAATAAGAAACATCCACTCTTGCCGGGTGCATTGATCTACCACATCATTACCTGCTGTCAAAGGTCCGGGCAATCCAGAATGTGCTCGTATATGTTGAGCAAAAAAAGGGGATATTTGCTGCCAGATCAACTGTTGTAATTGTTGAAATAAAGATCCCACTGGGCTAGAAGCCTTTATAGGCCCTGCACACTCTAGGCATTTTAAGGCATTTACTACATAACAAGAATCTGAAACCAAATTAAAAGGGAAAGGACAAGCCTTAAAAACTTCTATCACTATAAGCAATTCCACCTTTTGTGCTGCTCCGGGGAGGAATTGATGTTTTATTGGTTTTTGAGAATCTACCATGTAAGCACCGCATCCCGTTTTTGCTCCATCTGTAAATATTGTACTAACCCCTATTAAAGGCTCCGCAGAAGTTATTCTGGGAAAAACTACTGGATGTTCTTTAAAAAAGCCCATTAAAGGATGTTTGGGATAATGACAATCAATTTGTCCCGAAAAGGCACATCGTAATATAGCCCATTCATCAACTGTTGCACAGAGCACCTGGACTTGCTGTGAGTTATAAGGCACAATCAAGATGGCGGGATTTATGCCAAAATATTGAATGCATTGTTGAATGTCATGTTGAGCAAGCACTGCTACCGCAGTAGGATAATATTCAATAGCTTTATCTGGAGATACCTTAGGATAAACCCATAATAAAGGTCCACCTTGCCACAACAGCCCTGTTGGCTGTAAAAAGGTGGGTAAGATACACAAAGTTATAGTTTCATTTTCTTTTGTTCTCTGTAAAAATGCCTCTTGTAACCTTCTCTCTACCTTTTCCAATGCTTCTCTTGCTTCAGGGGTTAAGGATCTTGGTGAATCTAAAGCTGCTTCCCCATTCAATACATCATATAAGGGTTTTAATTCATAATTTGGCATCCTCAAATAACTTCTGACCCAATTGATATCTCCCAACAATTTTTGAAAATCATTCAATGTGCGCAACTGATCTTTACATAATTCAACCTTTTGGGGCATGACACCATTATCTTTTAATTGAAAACCTAAATAATTTACTATCTTGTCCTTTTGAACCTTCTCTGGAGCTATACAAAGACCTTTCCTTCTCAATGCTTCATCTAAACAAGAATATGCTTCCTCTAACACTCCTTCATCTTTTGCGGCAAGTAAAGTATCATCCATATAATGGATACAACTCACTGTGGGAAAACGCTGCCGTATGGGTGTCAGGGCTGCATCTACATAAATCTGACACATAGTAGGACTGTTAGCCATGCCTTGAGGCAAAGCCATCCACTCATATCTCTTATCTGGTTCCTCATGATTGATGGAAGGGAGAGTAAAGGCAAATCTCACACTATCAGCATTAAATAAGGGGATGGAAAAGAAACAATCCTTTATATCCACAGCGATTATGTGCCAAGAAGCTGGCAGTGCTGATAAGAGCGGTAGCCCTCGCTGTACCGGACCCATGATCTGCATCTGATCATTAATAGCCCTAAGATCATGTAACAATCGCCATTTTCCAGATTTTCTTTTTATAACAAATATACGTGTATTCCAGGGGGACACAGAGGGTCTTATATGTCCTGCCTCAAGCTGTTCCTTTACCAACTCTTTTGCTGCTGATAGCTTTTCAGAGGAAAGCAGCCACTGAGGAACCCACACCGGGTCCTCTGTTTTCCAGGAGATGGGAATTCCTTCCTCAGTGGCCCCTATGAAAAACCCAGTCCTTGCCTATAAGCTCTTTTTTGAACTTGGATAGGGTCCTTCCTTCCTTGTAGATGTTTACCTAACCCATAACTTGCATGAAATCCCATTGTCCTCATCATGTTCTGTGATTCTGAAGAGTATTCATTGCTTAATTTAAACCCCATGTCTCGCATGAGATCTCGCCCCCATAGGGAAACAGGAAGCTCCAAAACATAAGGCTGCATAGTTCCAGTGTGCCCTTCACTATCTTTCCAGTGAAGTTCTCCTGCACTGATATCCGGGGCCTTTGTGTATCCCAGCCCCTGAAGGGTCTGGGAGGAGACCTGCACTGGCCAGCCCGTGGGCCAGTCCTTTTTGGCAATAATACTCCGGTCTGCTCCTGTATCCAAAAGGCCAATAATTTTCTTCCCCTTAATAGTAAGCTCAAGAGTAGGCCTTTGATCTAGATTCAAGGATAGGAAAGTTAAGTCCCCTCCTGTGGACCCAAAACCTTTGTTACCCCTCTGCTTTGTATGTGCAGTGAACTGATCATGAAGACTAGGTAAGATAATCATCTGTGCAATTCTATCTCCAGGAGAAATGGAGGAAATTCCTTTTGGGGACTCAACCATAATTTTCACTATACCAGTATAATCGGGATCAATCACTCCTGGGTGTACTTTAAGACCTCTTAAGGTGGTGGAGGATCTCCCTATCAGCAGACCCACCATGCCCGATCTCAAAGGGCCTCTAAAGTCAGAGTCCACCAATTGAACTCCCATTTGTGGGGTCAGTAAGAGTCTAGTGGTGGCACGGAGGTCCAATCCTGCTGAACCTGTAGTGGCTCTCCGCGGTTCCTTGGATGACGAAGGGTTGGCCACTGTTCCGGTTGCCATTCCTGGCTGTAACTCTCCACTGTCCCATATATTTGTGGGCCCTGGGGACGGGGGCCCTGCTGCCCGTTTTTTGGATAAGTCCCAGATCTCATTGCTGATATTGATTGCCCATTGATGTCTCTAACTGACCTGCACTCATTTGCCCAATGTTCTCCTTTTTTACACCTTGAGCACAAGCCTGGTTGCATAGGGTGTTGTCCCCTTCATGTTTCTGTATTCCTACCTCCTTCTGGGCAATTACGCTTTAAATGACCCGTTTTTCCTCACCTGAAGCAGGCTCCGTAGTTAGTATTCCCAGTTCCCTTTTTTGCTAGCTGGATGACAGCTGCTGCCAATCCAGCATTGGATAATGGTCCACCCAACTCTCTACACACCTTCATCCATGCTTCAAGGCCTTTTGATTTGTAAGGAGTTATAGCAGTTCTGCATTCTTTTGTACATTGTTCATAAACTAACTGCTTTATGAGTGGCATAGCTGCATCAGGGTCTCCAAAAATTCTGCCTGCGGCCTCAACCATACAAGCAACGAAGTCTGAAAAAGGCTCCATGGGACCCTGAAGGATCTTAGTAAGATTGCCACTCACTTCCCCCTTATTGGGAAGGGCTTTCCAGGCTTTTATACCAATTTTGTTAATTTGCTCATAAACCTGAACTGGATAGCCGGTCTGTTGATTAGTGAATCGACCTTGCCCAAGCAGCATGTCCCTATCCCATGCTGGATTACCTGCAGCAAGATTGGCGGCTGCCTCCTCATTAGCAAATTCAATTAGAAAAGCTCTCCAATCTAAATATTGACCTGGAGATAAGCAAGCACGTGCAAGCCCACTCCAATCAGTAGGAGTCATACAATGTCTATTCAAGGCCTCCACCTGAGCTACAGTAAATGAAGCAGTAATACCATATGTACGTATATATATACGGACTCTGCCAGGGACTTAATTACCTTAAAGTCTAGCGGCTCATGGTATCTTTGACCTTGGTTATCTTGAAATACCGGGTAGGCTGATAGCATTTCAATTCTGACTGCCCTCCATACTTCTGGATTAAAGGAGGTGACTGCTGCACTACCCCCACAGGGTTGCTGCACGGCAGGTTCACTGTACGGTGTGACACAAGCCTCCCTCTCCTGTTGTTTTCTGTCCTTTTCCTTTTTTTGTTTATAAAGTCTAACGTTTTTCACCTGTTCTGTAATTGATCTTACCTCTTCTGATTCACTAGATTCAGCCCTTACCGACTCTGACAAGTCGCTTTCAAGCTCACTTTCAAACTCTGAAAGACTAGGGTACAACTTCTTACTCTTTTCTCCCTTCTTACTTTCTGTTTTATCCGATAAGGCCTTTTCTGACCTCTCCTCTTTTAAGATTTCTAATGCAGTTTGTCCCTTTTCAACCGCTTCACTACATCTCTGATCCTCAAGACAACTTCTCACTAGCTTCCACACCGGTCTTACCCCGCTTCTTAATGTTCCTTGATCTGCGGCAAAATCAAGATCTCTTCCTAACCTTTCCCAGGTGGCTGTAGTTAAACTCCCAGAAACTGCAAACCAAGGAGCTACAATATCACACTCCTCCAGAAATCTTTCTAGAGTGCTTTTACTTATTTTCAATTTCTTTGATAAGAGCAGCTCATTAAGAGCCAAAAAAATTGGGTGCAACGAAGAAGCACCCATAATTGTTCTCAAGCTAGAAATTAGTAGTTACTTTTAACCTTCCGCTTTTGTCACGGCCTGTTGAATCCCGCTCTCTCTTTATTTACAGAGAAGAGCAATCCCCACTCTAGACGTGGATCCCCACTTTACCTGAGGACTATTCCCCGCTTTGGACGCGGATC
>CABHPP010089629.1:25014-52007 GCA_902168425.1 Peromyscus attwateri | reverse complement strand
TATGTTAATAAATAAAGTTGCTTAGGGGTCAGAGCTATTAGCAAGCCATAGCGAAAGCCAGGGCGGTGGTGGTGCACGCCTTTAATCCCAGCACTTGGTAAGCAGAGCTAGGTAGATATCTGTGTGTTCAAGGATACAGCTAGCATTGGAGACACACGCCCTTGATCTCAATACCAACCATAAAAGACTCGGGAGGTCTGTACAGAGAGACTGTGACGAGACAGCCACGTAGTTAGTTTATAACCAATGAGAAGGAAGAAACAGGACTCCTTATAAGACAACCGCACAGAAAGAAACTCCCTTTTCGGAGAGCTCTCTTGGCGGAAGAAGCGAGCTGGCGGAAAGCGGGTAAGCTTCTAGCTCTGACCTCTTGGGCTTTCACCTTTACATTGGCTCTGTGTTTCTTATTTAATAAGGCGGTCGGTTACATCTACACATTCTCATGTTGCTTCTTTTGTGTCTGGCTGGCAACTCCTGATTCCGCCCTTCCTCTTCGCTGATATGTCCTAGTCTTGTAGTCCTGCCTGTATTTCCTGCCTGGCTACTGGCCAATAAGTGTTTTATTAAACCAATTTGAGTAACAAATCTTTACAGTGTACAAGAGCATTATCCCAAAGCAGGATAATAACAATATTAAAAGATGCTCTACACTGTTATTCATGAAGAAAATGCAAGTTAAAATAGTGAAGTACATTACACACACCCATTGCAGTGCTTTGAACAAACACAAGTATATCTTGGAGATCATATGGGTGTGGTTTCAGATCACAACAAGAAAGTAAATAGGGCCAGACAATGATCAAGCAAGTTTTTAGTTGCCAAGTGCCTATAAAAGTTTTGGTTACGCTGGGCGTTGGTGGTGCACGCCTTTAATCCCAGCACTCGGGAGGCAGAGCCAGGCGGATCTCTGTGAGTTCGAGGCCAGCCTGGGCTACCAAGTAAGCTCCAGGAAAGGCGCAAAGCTACACAGAGAAACCCTGTCTCGAAAAAACCAAAAAAAAAAAAAAAGTTTTGGTTACATTGTTGTCAGTAGTCTATTATATGTGCAATATCATTATGTTAAAATTATCTTCTTTCTTGGAATGGGTACATATCATACAAAAACATGTACATGTGCTACATATGTGTGGGTATGCTTGTGCATGAGGAGATCCAAGATTGATGTTGAGTATCTTTTTGATCACTCTGTATCTTACATATTAAGACATGGTCTCTTATTGAAGCCAGATCTGGAATTCAAGAGTTGAAGCCAACTTGCAACTCTGTCTCTACTGGGATTATAGGTAAGCTTTCATGCCTCCCTGACTTTTATGTCTATTTTAGGAGATTCAAACTCCAGGCCTCATGTTTAGTACTTCATTGCTGAGCCTTTTCTTATCCCCCAAATGCAAATACCTAATGTTTAAATACTTTATTGACAAAAATATTATCTGGGATTTTAATGAATCTTCACCAGGAGTAGATTTCATCTCAAAAAATTACTTTTTTTCCCTCTTCGGTAAGACTCAATGTCTCATCAGCTAATTCTAATATAAATTATAATACTTTATTAATGTTGGGAGTATGCACTTCTAATTCTAGTTCTTTTGATTTCTTCATCACATCCATTCACTTCTCTAAATACAAAAGTCCTACATGATTTTTTTCTAACATAAAGCTGTTTCATTTGTGTGGAAAAAAATGTGTTCAGCACAGCCACTTTCCTCAATGATCTTAGTTCAACATTAGGGATAACTTGCTATAGATCACACAGCAACACTTGCTGCTTGGTCTTGTCCTTTGCTATTACAGCCATGTCCTTTGTTCTTTTTTGTTGTTGTTTTGTTTTCATGACAGGGTTTCTCCATGTAGTTTTGGTTCCTGTCCTGTAACTCACTCTGTAGTTCAGGCTGGCCTCGAACTCACAGAAATCTGCCTGGCTCTGCCTCCCAAGTGCTGGGATTAAAGGCATGCGCCACTGCCACCCATCCATGTCCTTTGTCCTTAAAGCTATGAGCCAAACTCTTCTAGCCTCAAACTTCTCCAGATTCCTCAGTTTTCTCATTCGTGTTGAAGACAGGGTTTTTCTCTCTTGATTAGCCTTTACCTTAAGGAACTGTGGTTGATTTGATCTTCTGTTCTGGTGTGATGGTTAGATGTCAACTTAATAGAAATGAAATGTCTAGGATATTAGTAAAGCACACCTGTGAGTATGTCTATGAGGGCATTTACAGAGACAATGAGATCATTAGGGTTCTGAACTAGTAAATGAATTAATGCCTTAAAGGGCTCACAACATGATGGAATTTTCATGACAAGGTAAAAGGTCCCTTGGAGCATGTGTTTGGGGGCTGAATCTTGTCATGGCTTCTTCCTATATCCGTCTCTCGGCTTCTTGGCTGTCGTCATGAGAACTGGCAGTATTGAATTTAATTCTTTCCAACAGAACTGTTTTCCAGACTGGCTATTTTGCATTGATATCAGCATTGTATAGCGCTGTCAGTATTTCCTCAGTTCTTGCCCACTCTTATATTTTTATCAGGAGTTCAAAGACTACCCTCACATACCTAGTATATGTGGGATACAGGTAACCCTGTCTCAAAATTAAAATAAACCATAAAAATAAGATAAAATGAATTGAAAGGATATGAGCCCAGACAATGACCTGAAAGCAAAGGAGAAAAGCAACTAGAGAAGTTGGTATTTTGATAATAATAATAAAAGAGACCAGCAATGTCACCAGATGCAAGATTAATATATAAAGTCAGTTCTCTGATTTATAGCTACTAATACTCTGTTAATATCATGCCTTCTGACTGTCCAACCCAGAGAACTCACTCTTCATATCAGAAGATTTGGGGGCTCACCTGGGCCTCCCTGTTTTTACTCTTTTCACCACTTTGATGAATGATTTAGACTCTAAGGCCTACCAAAGATTCAAAAGATTCCCACCAAGTTTTTTGAAATTCTGTCTTGACACAGTTCTTGCATATTTGTTTTCTGATGGCTAGGATAAGCCTCACCACCTGCTCTTCCCATGTTGTGACAGCTATGGAGTTTTTAACGTTTACCAACTTGATTTACCTGCTCATCTGACCACTCAGATCTACCAGTGCATATCCAACCATGTAAACCTGATGGTCCACTTTCAGCCCAATCCTCTCTTATAGTATCTTAGATGTAGTGCACGGGGAATCCTGAGACACAAACGACCTTCACGCTCTTTGTTCCTCTATTCAACAAGCTTACTTTGAAGAGCAGAAGCTACAGAAGCACCAGAGCATCCTTCCATGAGAGGAGTAACCCCTTACTAAAGCACTTTTTCTCTCACAGGCTCCAAGCTCCAGAACTCAGCCGAGAGAGATTTGCACCACAGTAGAAGCTGGCTATGAAACAGAGAACTTTAAATCTCTTCCCCTGAAAACTGACTTCAGTACAATGAAGTGATGAGATGCTAAGCCTGTAAGGGCACTTAAATCAATGTACTATGTGGTGAAAAGCAATTATAAGGAACATAGCAGATATTTTAGTTAAACGATAAACCCTCATATCGATTATTTCTGCAGAGGATTGAAGAGATAGACAACCAAAAAAACTTCCTTTGTGATCAAAATGACCTCAAGCACATAGAGTATATACTGTCATTGTAAAGTAGCCTAAATTAATTGGATCACTCTTTTCGGTAATTTATGCACCTGATCATTGTTAAAAAACAAAACAGCTGCCCAGAAAGCAGTAGAGCTAAGCATGAAGGTGTATCAGAAACAAAGACAGCCCCAACAAGCACATTGCTGTCTGACAAAGAATCCATTGGGTAACTAATGGGAGAACAGAAAACATGTAGAGAGCCTCTGCAACCCACACAGAGGTTGTGATCTAGTTACACAGCCTTGGAGAGAGAGCTCTCACACCTTATTGGTACATCTCATTCTCTACCTTTGGAGCCACTCATGAGTTCCCAATGTGCCACCACATGTGCCTATGTCTGCTTTATGACCCACCTCCTCACTACTCATGGGGCCCTTATACACCTCTCATGTATTACTTCATAAGCCCCACTGCCTGGATGAGAGAATTTTAGTGAGAGAGTCTTGTGTGAGCAACTGTAGGCTTCTCTGATTTCAAGATAGCAAAAGCTACGTCATGCCCATAGAACAGTGCCCCACAACATCGGTTCAAAGACAAGGAAGAAGGTTGGAAGAGTTGGCTATTTGTGTGTAATTAAGTGAATCCAAGGCTTTTTGTAATAGATCACACAAAAATGAAATGAAATGAAGAAAGAAATTGAATATAAGAGAAACAAGAAATAAGAAATCCACTTGCACAGAAGTTGTTCTCTATCACAGGTAGGCAGATTCCACTCAGAGGTTCTGATGTATTGCCTCACTAATGAAGATAGCATAGCCCTTTAACGAGTAACTAGATGGAAGGGTGCTTTGAATCTTTGGCTATCCCTGTCTGGACTGGAACCATCATTCCTGAGCTGGGATTGGAGGTAAACAGCTGGGCCAACATTTCCACAAATGCTGACACACACTGACTATGAAGGTTTATTAGGCTTTCTCCGTTAAATATTCTGCATTTGTTCTCTGTCCTTGGGGAGCTTTCCAGGGACTTCAAAAGCTTAATTTCCTTGTTTTTGCAAAGATATCAGTGGCTGTTTGTTTGGGTAAAGTTGAATATCAAGAAAAAGAAGGCCATGTTTCAAGAACTATGCTCTTTCTTTTTCTCCACTCTGATATTGCTCCAATGTGCAGAAGAAGAAAATTCAAATTTTATTGATGTGAGCAAACTTTTCCAAAATCTTTCCTTCACCATATTAAAACTGACACTTATGGTAAGGAATAAAATCCAATTCATTATCCTCAGACTTTAAGTCTAATTCTATGGAAATCCTCCATGGTGCATAAATTCTGCGTGAATAATTTTATGCCTCTTTCAAGTTGACCTTTGGCAAAATTAAACAAAGCAATCATAAGATTTACAGATGAGAAACATAAGAACTATAGAATGATTAAAAATTAAAATACATAACATGACCTTTCTTAATAAAAATGGATGTATTACTAATTTCATCTCAAAAGCATATGGATCAAATGCATGTTATAACTAAGAAATATAAGGGAATCTAATTAATATGTACCTGAATGAAAATATTCATAACAGTGAACCCCGAGATCTTACATGTTAATGCATCATAGGGAAATTTTCACTACATTTTGCTATTGTGTCTCATTGTTAGCAAACATTTGAAATGGTGTTTTCCTCAGTTGTTTGTAAAGACATTATGATTTGCCATTTGAAATATTCTTCATTGTTTTCTTCAGTGTAGACAAATCCAAAATAACTTTTGCATGTTTTGCTTTGTTCAACATCAGACTCCGGATTACTGATGCTAATAGAGTTTGCACTTTGTCAGAGTGTGTATGTTGTCAAGGACAAACATGAATGCTCACACTAAACAGATGTGCACTGACAATCATGTGCCATTAAACCAATGGAATTCCCAAATGTGCTTTGCTGTTCTGTAGACATAGTTCTTATGTTTCTCATCTGTAAATCTTATGATTGCTTTGTTTAATTTTCTGTTCTGTAGGCTTTAAAGTTTCATAGTGTGGGACTAGATCACAGTAAGGACTTAGTATTCCTTGAAACACATATTAAGTATGTACTCCATAACTTATAAGGTGCCTTTCAACTTTTGGGGGGTATTATGTGTATATGACATATGTTTGGGGTATGCCTGAGCCATGGAAGTCAGAGGACATCTTTGTGGAGTCAGTCCTCTCTTTCCAACTTTATTTGGGCTCCAGGGATTGAACTCAGGGCTTTGGGGCCCCTGGCAAGTGCTTGTACCTGCTGAACCTCTTCCTGGCATAACCCCAAATTTTGCCTTATTTTATTATATGACATAATCTGTATCACTTGTAAAGAAATGCAGGCCACTGACATTGTTAATACAATATATGTTAAATAAGTATAGTATAGACCAATACATATTTACAGTTATATGTGTGAGTGTGTGATAGTTCTCAGTGTGATGTCCAAACACAGCAGTGTTCATGTCAGCAGAAGTAATAACTATCATCACGCACCATCAACTGTGGGGGCGTGTGGAAATAGAAGAGCAGAAGGGAAGAGTATGTCCATTACAAAGGTTTTGAACTATGAAAAAATGGGAGATCTATAGTATAATTAAGTATAATTATATAGTAATATAATTATAAACATAAAATCAATAGAAAGCATATTTCATTAGTTGTAATGAGATATAATATACTAGATATAATAAAATAGAAATTATACAAACTTACATAATGAAAAAGTAGAATGCAGAACAGAACACCATCATCTGGACTCCATACAGCAATTGGAATCATTCAATCACATCAACGATAGCTGTCTGCACTGGGTCCACATAAGATCAGTCTGTAAAAAATCAGTCAAGTGAAGGGGAGGGGCTCTTAGGCCTCATGGTTTACCTCTGAATAACAGGCTATGCATTGATTCTGGAAAAGGAAAAGTACCAGCTTTAATAAGTTACATACCTTAAGCTAAGTCCATCAGTCTTCAGTGGATAGCTCCAAACCCATATATAGTTATCATAGATCATCAAGGTTATCATATAGATAACCTTGGCAAAGCTTTTTGGGTTACAAAACAAAATGAGTAGAGATAAACGAGATTTGTGGAGAGTGGGGGAAGGCAGACAATGAAGTTGGGGAGGTAGGTACTCAAAATGTATCACTAACAATCTACCCATGCTTTTAAAGAAAATGTTAGTGTTTGTTTTACAATAGTGCTGAAATAATAATTGTGCATCTATTAACATTTGTCTCTCAGTGAATGGGCCTTAAATTGACTCCTTTTTTATCATTCTTGAACAAAACTGTCAAATTCTCACAGTTGGAGATAAATTTAGATACTGCTATTTAGTTCTAAGAAGTATTTAAACCAGAAACTTGACATTTAATAATACTGAGATTTAGAAAACTAGTCACCGTATTATCTAGACTGTGTATGTGTTCCTGTGCATGTGCATCTGTGTCTGTCTGTGTTGTATGTGTTTATATGTATTTATTCAAGGAGTCAATGAGTGAACTAAGGAAATGCACAGAGCGTTCTTCAAAGATGAAGCTGAGATTGCCAATTAGCATTTGGAAAACATTTAACATCTTTAGTGTGCTGGTTGGCTTTTGTCAACTTGACACAAACTTAAACACATCTGTGTAGACGGAATCTTAATTTGAGAAATGTCTCTGTAAGATTGGCCAGTAGGCAAGTATGTGGGGGGTATTTTCTTGATTAATGATTGATGTGGGAGGATCTAGCCCATTTTAGGCAGTGTCACCCCTGGGCAGGTGGTCCAGAATGGTAAAAGGAAACAGGGAGTAAGCAGTGATCTCCCATGGCCTCTCCTTCAGTTCTGGCTTCCTGGTTTCTGCTTTGAGTTCTTCCCCTTCATGATGGAGTGTGACTAGAACTTGTAAGCTGAAGTAAACCTTTTCCTCCCCAAGTTGCTTGTGGTCATGTTGTTTTATCATAGCAATAGGAACCCTAACCAAAGCATAACAACAAAGACAGTGGTAAATTAAAACTACATTAAGACTCCATCTCAACTCAGTCAGAATAGCTACCATTGAGCAAACAAACAACATGGAATGCTAGTGAGAATGTGGGAAATGGTAAAACATATAGAATTCTGGTGTATAAAGAATGTTTATGATCCAGTAACAATAAAAATTAGTATGATGGTTCCTCAAAAGAATAAAGAAACTTAAAAAGATAACTACAATATGACCCAGTAAACATTCCAGGGCATATACCTGGATGATTATAAGTCAACATATGCCATAGAGATAACTGCACATCTGTGTTTGGTGTAGTACTATATACAATAGCTAAGTTACAGACTCATAAATTCATCAACTAATGAGTATATAATGAGAATGTGGTACAGAGATATGATGAGTTTTATTTAGGCATAAGCAGAATGACTGATATCATTTGCTATATAGATGTTACATTATAATATTATATATGGGATTATATATATAATATTATTGGGGGGACATGAAAGCAGAAAGGAGACGAGGGGACAGGAAACTGGAAGTGGGGGGACTAAATAGATACAACAGAGAGGAATATGGTGAAAGTACATGATACACTTAAAACTGTTTACATGAAACACTGCACTATGTACAATGAATACACACTTAAACTGTCTTAAAAACTTTTAAAAAAGCAATGATATTTTACAGAAAAAAAGCATAAAAACAAAAGAAAAATCCCCATGGCCTTCTTCAAGAAGTTTGAGTTGCATCACTCTCATTGAATGTTGTTTCCCAGCCACTCTGGTGATGTGCTCTTCCCCTGGCACCTCCTACTTGCACACAATACTTTGAAAGGAGCACTTGATTCTTGATGAGAGATACTTGCTGCCGCCCTTGATATCAGAATTGCCAGGTATGGAGTATTAATTTGCTCAGACACACAATTGGAACCACCTTCCACTTCTTGCTTCTACTTCATAAAACTACCTTCCAAGGTGTTCTTTTTATTCTGTTTCATAGAGTACAAGGAATTTGTTCATAGTAACACAGGCAGGAATCCCTCCATTTCTCTGCTTCTCAGAGATTCTCCAGTTGCATCCAATTGCTCCTGGCCCAGTGATTTGGTAACATCCTGACCTTCTCAAGCCTGTATAGGTATCTAAGAAGAGCATGTGTCTAGACATGAGAATGTAGAGAGTAAGCATCATCATTCGGTATGAAGGGGGCATTGTTTTCCAGAATCTATGTTCTTGTGTAATCTACTTCTTCATGGTCAACTCCATCAATGGCACCGAATAGAAAAAAACCTCAAAAGACCCATGCCTCTTCTCTGTGTCTTCTGCCACTGGGGAAACCCTCAGATGTCATGTTTCTTGTGCAGAGTGGTAATAGCAATCAACACGGTCCTTTTCAACTGCTGATCAGTCTTAAGTATTATATTTTGTTTCATCAGTTATTACAAATGGGGAGGAATGCTTTCATTTCTTGCTATCTTATTTTCTTCTTGTGAGAGACCAGAGCTGTGTCATACCATGGAATCTTTACAGCAAAATATTTCTAGGAAATACTAAATATAAAACTCTCTAGTATTTCTAAGTAGGCTGGAGAGAAACATCTCAGCAAAGATAGATCAGAGGCATTTCTGGAATCAGTACACCTCCTTTGCTTTGGAAGACTTCATTTCTGAAGATAGATTAATTAATTTTTTAAGTATGTGTGTGTGTGGTTGTGTGGGGGGGTGTGGTGTATAAAATAGACAGTGTATGTGTATGTGTGTGTGTGTATAAGAGAGAGAGAGAGAGAGAGAGAGAGAGAGAGAGAGAGAGAGAGTGTGTGTGTGTGTGTGTGTGTGTAAGAGATAGACACAGAGACAGGAGATCTGGAGACAGAAACACTTTTAAAACACTATAGAAACATTAGAATTCTTATGCCTTAATTCTCAATACTGACTTTAACAAAAATAAAGAATAGTTAATCTACAGTTATCATTCTGCTCCTGTGATAAAATACCATAACCACAAAGCAACGGGCCTTTATTTCATCTTACAACTCTCAGGTTATTCAGTACCACCTGTCCAGGGGTGGCACCATCCACAATGGGCTGGACCCGCTCCTGTCAATCATTAATCATGAAAATGCTCGACAGACTTGCCTGCAGGAAGTCTGGATGGACTCTGATTCTCAGTTGAGGTTCCCCCTTTCCAAATGACTCCAGCTTGTGTCAAGCTGACATAAAACTAACCAGGACACTTACGTACAGTTACTCCTGTACACACAATCACTTCTCCAGGAACTAATCAAATTCTGTAAAGAGGTGACAGAGAAATTTATTGTAACATTTCTTCATCTGATGAACAACAGAGAGAGCCTTGTTTCCCCATGAGTTCTGTGTACAACAGGACCAGGAAGAGGTATTTCTCTGAACTCTGTGGGACTCTGCTTCCTATGGAGGCCAGTGCTCCCAAAACACAGCTCTGCTCTGAAAGAAGGTGAAAATCCAGAAGGTGAGCAGTGGCAGAGCCACACACTGGGGATACTGATACGAAGTTTGTTTGTGAAAATAAAATTTCAAAATTAGAGCCACATCCCCAATTATAAAAATATCGGGACAGTCATAAACTGATGATGGTTGAAATATCTGTAGTTATGACTGAGTTTTCCAGGTTGATGAATATATCCCAGAGTGCTTAAGTGCCAGGTCCAAAGTCACTCACAGACTTTAGAAAAAAAGAGTCTAGTCACAGTCTTCCAGGTGCCCACCCTAGTCACTTGTTTTGACCTCATGTTGCAGCATTTTAGAGTTTTCTTTTGATGGGTTACTTTAGAGTTCTCTTGCATAAATTTAGATCTTTGTCAATTTTTTGGTCTATACAGTTCTATTTATTAGTTACATAGTTCCAATACACTGGTAAAGGTCTTTAGTAAATGCTACTAAATTCTTCCTACCTGTTGTCAATGCGGCAAACAAATGGGATACGGCTGACATTACTCTTGGTTGAGTGTAGGAAAGCAACAGAGAATTACTACATTGCCACAGCAAAAGAGAGCAACACAAAGAAGGAGGAGCCAGCGGTGCTAAACCTGCAGTGGCAGGGTAAGGGGGAGTACAAACAGAGAAGGAGCTGACAGACAAGACTGTCCTGAAAGTACTGGACCCAAGCTTGGTTACAGAACAAGAAGGAGGGGAGCAGGGGAGCATGGAATGGAGTCTCATAAGAAGAGGCTCAGGGGCACAAGCAGCGTGCAAAACCTAAGGAGAGGGTAAGTCCCCGAAATGTGAGAGTGAAAGAACTTCATGTGTGTTGTAGAATTCCCAAGTGTCAGTTGATGTCACCCAGGAAGTGACATTATTTACCAAGTGTGATCCAGCAACCTCACTACTGGTTATATACCCAAACGTAATGAGCGTAATGAGCCAAGAAGATATCTTTTTGATATCCATTAAAGTACTTTCACAGTAGGTGAGATATGGAGAAAACCTAAGTGACTATCAACAGATGCATTCATAAAAAGTGCTCTTTCTCTCGTGTTATATATACAGGAATACTATTTATGTTTTTGGATTTTTTTAAGCTTTATTATTTGTGACAAGGAGGGTGATTGTCTTCTCCATCAACAGAAAACTGAGAACAGAGGCAACTTAGTATGTGTGACTGAGAATGAGCCCAGGCCTCATTTGAGCTGTACATTGAAGACGATGATGAAATTTGGGATCTACAAAAGAAAATAAGGAGAGAAGAGTATGATGTTTAAGGTGAGGATTGACAATACTGGCAAGCAGGGTAGCTTTATAACAAAAAATACCCATACTTAGAGGATCTCAGACTCTGAATTGCCATCTTGATATCCTCAATCATTTTATAGTTTGTATCTATACTTTGGGAGACAGTCAGATGAGGCCATGGAGCATGTAGCACAGACTTTGAGATTTGACCACAGGAAAGAGTTGCTGGAGCTTTACATACAAAGTAGATTTTCCCCTTCAATGCTGAGGACTGAACTCAGGACCTCGTGTCTATTAGACAAGTATTCAAACACCAAGCTACCTTCCCAGCCCTGGAGATATGATGAGTGAAGAGACCAAGAGACCATTGCCCAAGTAAGGAACCAAACATAGAGGCTTAGGCCTATGATCCTGACAGTTGTACATTGAGAAGACTAAAGCAAGAGGGTTGCTGAAAGTCTGAAGACAGTGTTAGCTACGCAGTGACATCCAGGTCAGACTGGGCTCAGTGTGGGGCTGTATCATATAAGGAAAGAAAAGAAGATAGAGGATAGAAAGTCAGATAATTAACACACAGTGAGGTTTAATATAACATGAGAAATATTAGTGGAAGTCAAACAACTGGGCACAGACATTCTGGGAATCTTAGGAATCCAGGGCATCAAATAAAGATCACTTAACTAAAATTCCTACAATAAGTTATATTAAAATTTCAGACAGTAGTGAAAACTAATAAAGTTTATTGTGACCATTTACAAAGAAAGCCTTATATTCTTTTCTAGTTCTTCCTGTGACAAGAATAAAACATTAAAACTGCTTGCTCTTCTCTTCAGGAGATATTAAGAAAAATGAATATAGAGACTGCAAGAAAGCATTAGCAAAGTATGTGTCTGCAATGGCTCTGTATCCAGACCTTAGAAGGGGCCCTTGCTTCTCAACAAAAGAGCTAAGAATCCAATAAAAACTCAACAAAAGAATATACACATAAAAGGTTTTCCATAAAATTTATAGCAAAATGGAATAACATGGCACATCTGCTGTAATGATGAAATCAACGAAAATGGACAGTACAAAGTTCCGGTGAAGATGTGATGCCATGTAACATGTTGTTAAGTCGAATGTGGAGTAAGGAAAGCACCTTAGAAAATAGTTGAGATATCTCTTATAACATCTAACACTCATATCATCCACAAAGTCCCACTCTTAGACATAAACTGATATAAATGTATGTACAAATAAGCATATATATATATATATATATATATATATATATATATATATATGCACAATGTTGCTAGCAGGTGTTACAGAGATAGCTCGGCATGTGAGAATGTTCTCTTCTCTTGCAGAAGGTTCAGGTCCAGTTTCTAGCACCTGCATGAAAGCTCACACACCTGTAACTCCAGTTCCAAAGAATCTGATATCCTCTTCTGTCCATGTTTATGCAAACTCATGAGGGAACATGTGCACATGCACACACACACACACACACACACACACACAATTTTTAAATTAAATTAAGACTAATAACTCATATTTAACTCACAAATAAATATAAAAATTGTAGTACATTTACATTGTAGAACATTAATGAGAAAATGGAGTAAACGTCTATTGTATAAGTCAGAATTGGTAGTTCTCAAAAGAATGATAGAGAACTCAGAAAGAAAAGGCTACAAATTGCATGTATGATATCATGACCTAAAGTCATATGCTAAAGTCTGAACCCCCAGTGCATCAGATTATGACCTTATTTAGAAGCAAGGACTTTATACAGAGATAATCAAGTTATAATAAGGTCATCAGGTCAGTCCTGCCCCCAGTGTCCCTGATATTCTTATAGATCCCTATTTATCAAAACATGTCAAGCCAAAAGGAGAAGCCTGGAATGGATCCTTTCCTAACATCTCTCAGAAAGAATCAATTCTATTAACACCTTGAACTTGATCCTCCAGATTTAGAAGTGGAAGCAAAATACATTTTTACTGTTTAGGCCAACCGGGAGGTTCCAACTTGTTAAGGCAGACAGATGTAACAAAGAAATACACAGTACAGTAACCAATCAGCCAGGTTGTTTGTAGAGGGAATGGGGAGTGAGGGAGTTCGTCCTGGGAGCATGAGCCAACTTTTCTATACCATGAAGGCTGCTTAACTGATGATGATGGTAGCTACATGACACTCTGTCTTTAGCAAAGCTCATCAAGTTCTGGATCTCAAAGGATGGACTTTGAGACACCTCAGGAAACCTGATTTGGTGGGGTTAGAAGTCTCTTCCCTGTGGCTTCACTGCTCAGGTTTCCTTGAATTCATCACCATCATCGTCAGGGGTGTACAACTGTGAAGCCACACAAGGAAAATGGCTCACCTCTGCACACAGGGAGCATAGTGGGAAGAGAGAAAAAGAGCGGGGAAAAAGAGGTAGGAAGGAGGAGAGATGAGACACAGTTGGAGGACAGCATTACAGTTAAGAGTCACTTGGAAGATGACACCAGGAAGAGAAATAGCGACAGAGAGGTGTGAGGACAAGCTGTCAGGTGAAATCAAACTAGTCTGCACTGCCTAGGTGCCCTCAAGTAACTTTTAGTAAAACCCTATATTGCCTCTTAAGGATTTTAGATTCAGACATAATTTTCACTTTGCTTTTATCAATCTGCTAAAATGAGACTCGAGTAAATGAAAATTCCCATTTTCCTTAGGATTCTCATTCATCCATTCATTCATTCATCCATCTACTCGCTCACTCACACGTCTGATTGCCACCAGAGAGCTAGAATCAGAGTTTCTGAATTTCAGTATGATACATCATTACTGTTCCCGGCTCTATGCACCAAGCATAATTTCAAGTATAGTCTGATGTTTGACCATTGACGTTTAATTGAACCGTGCCTACTCTCCGTTCTGTGCAGTGATGGTCATGGATGAAAGAAGAGAGACTAAAGAATGCCTTAATCTCCCTAATCTCAGTGTAATGTGCATGTAATTCAAGTGGGATAGACTCTGTAAATACTTACACTTAACATTGTATAGCATACATTCTAATTTATTACAGTGTATATTTTGTAAGCAAACACGTATGTAATCTCCCAGTTAAATACAATTGAAATTACATTCATTGCCTGTTTCAGCACAGCAGTGGAGGAAAATTTGGATCTTGATTCTGTGTAATGATTAAGGTAATTTTGAGTGTGTCCAAGAATGAGTTTTACATTGCAGCCAATATTTTAAAATTGAATATTTTAACATAGAGATCTGCTTACTTCATCTTTCATGAGTATAACCAGAGGCCCTACCATTGCTCAAATATCACTTGAAAGGAGGGAGAAACATACATTTTATGCTTAAGAATGTCCACGGAAAAAATAAATAAAAAATTAAATAATCAGAAAATAATGGCTTATCCCAAGAAAATATTGTGAAAAATGCTATAGTTTAAAAACATGTGAACCTTCTTTTTTAGTGTGCAAGAACATTTCAGAATATAAAAAGGAATCCTTAGAAATGACTGCTTCTCTAGGAGCTGCATGTGAGTGGAGACATGCACAGATGTCTTTATTAGGCTCTGGTCTAAGTAGCTTCCCTGGAGGGGACCCTGGTGGCTAAGCATTAGCAGGCTGATGCCTAATCTGTGAGAATCTCTCTGCTCATTACAGTGCTCATTAGCAGTGGGTGACCTCACAAGGAGGCACACGGTATTGCGATTTTTTTTTCACTTCTTAGCTCTGTGTTTACTCTGAGGGTAAGCATGTAGGAGTCTACATACATTCCCTCAAAAATGAACCATTATTCATGCACAAACCATAGCACATCTCAGTATGCACTTCCTTGGCTCATTCCTCTGCACAGCCCCTTCAGTATGCAGCTTCCATATCCTGGGAGCCTTTGCAAGCAAGCTGCTTCATGTCTGATATTTGTATTTGTAGTCAAACAGATAATTCTGGCTCCTGGATAAAAACAGCTATACCCAAACCATTGAATTCTCCAAGTTGTGCTTTTTCTTCACCTGCATGTGATGAAAATAACTGAGGATGTAAACATGTTCATTATTGCAGTATTGCTGCTGGTAGTAGTCTGTTTTCCCTGTTTGTGTCAGATACATCTTCTATGGTTTAGATCCCAGGAAGCGAAACAAATCAATATTGTTCTGGGCTCTGATGAAAGTTTTCACTGTGTGTTATAAGCTGGGGGAACTCCGGTGTTCTGCTGTTAGCAGTGTAGTTTCCAGGGGACCATGGATAGGGAGGAAATTGTAGCCTTGGCTGTGAGAAGCAGAGTTCAAGTTTATTTGTATATTTGCACTTTTGCGATAGCCCTCGAATCTCTTCTGAAGTGTCACCATATCAATGTCTTAACCGCAAACAAAGGCCATACAATTAAACATTTACTGTTTTTATGAAATTCCACACTGAATGCAAAAATGATAACACTTTTCACTGGAGTGCACCCTCATGGAAGCACTTCAAGGCAGCCTAGAATCTGGAGCTCCGGTTCTGCATTCTCTCTCTTGTGCTGCGAACATGAAGGGAGGGAGAGGGCCGCCGAGCTGGACTTTTTCTTCTCAGTCTATGAAGTCTTCTTGGGCTCCAACACCATTTCTCTCATATTCACTTGGGAAATTAGAAGGAGCAAACTCATTTCAAAGCCTTTCTTTTCAAAGTGGAGTCATTACAAAATCAGTGACTTTGCATATTTTCACTGATTTTATGTCCACCTACACAGAAAAAGTATTTTTTGTGACTCACTCAGGGGAAGAAAAAGTAGCTTTGACCCCGGCTTTGAATCACTTGTTTAATAGAAACTGGCCCAGGAACACTGTAAATGTGGTTAAGCCACAAGTTAATTAAGTTTGACACTGTTGCTGGGAGTTGGCAAGGGTGAAAAGAGAATTATAAAGTTTGTACTTTGACACCAGGGTGATTTCTTTTTGTTAAAAAAATATAGAAGTAATAACCTTGCATTAGGGGATTAATTTACATAGAACCAAGAGAAGTTTGTTTAAAATCTTAATAGTTAATAGTTCTTCACACCTCTATGTTCCTTTTTACACATCCTTATGTATATTCTTGTTGCACTCCATTCTTTTTTTTATATCAGAAACAAATATTTTTGAAGTGTATGTATGTACACACACACACACACACACACACACACACACACACATCAGTTCTCTTAAAGAGAGTTACTGCATGCTGTAAATACTTAGAACTATAAGCATCATGTACCACACAGTAAACTAAATAAAATGATGTTATGTTAAACAGATAGACTACAGAAATGTATAAGATGCATCAGGAAAGGTTTTCAAAATCTCAGATAAGAGTGAATCCCATTAATGTGCAAGAGCTTGAAACATGGAGGAGACACTAGTGTGTGGGAGCACTATATAAGTTCCCTCCAGGTTGCCCATGACCATTGTAGCCTTGAAGCAGAGCAGTGGTGAAAATTCACAGGTGACCCTCACCAGACTTGGCCAATTAACATTCCCTCATGGAGGGAGCAGGGAGGTCATAAAACCTGCACAAACACCCTTCCCCTTAAGAGTCCAACTGTCTTATGTAAGAAGTAAAGAATTGATTAGAACAGGCCTTTTATGTGACTGGGCCAAAGCCACCCAGTGGACCTCCTCTGGTGTAGCTTTTTTGAAAGTTACCCACATTCCCGCAAGTAACCCCAATCAACTCATTGGTTCACCACGCTGGACTTGGAGAGATTCCTCTGTTCTGTCCGTCACTGCCTTGAATGTAGCGACTAGATGTTTGTCTGCCATAAGCCGTGAAGCCAAGTGTGGAAGATAAATGGTCTTCGGGAATATATCCATCCCCATGATGTGAAACTTAAAGTACACCCAAGAACATCACATGCATATTTAAAAAAGAACTCTTCCTCTCTCCAAGGAGTAGCAGATTGGGAAATGTATTCTCCTGCTGGGGAGGGATGGGGAACTGCTGTTTGCAGCACCCTCTCCCAAACTCACGGGCGCTCAAGTGCTTACAAAGGGAGCTTTAGATTCGTAGGTCCTCTATGAAGATTTCTTAGGTCCAGTCCTATTGTTTGTGGCTTCTCTCCATGTCAGACTTGCTTGCTTCAGAATGTGATGTCTGTCCCAGGACTGAGTTCTGGACACAGCCTCAACAAGTGATAGTGCTTTTGAAATCAGATCTTAAACATAAAAAAAAAAAAATTGGATTTGATGAAAAAAAAATTCTTCTATGAAATATCTACCATGTTGCTAAATGCTAGTATAGTGATTACCATGATACTGGAGATGCATAATCCTTCATGTGTTATTTCTAAACAGACAAAGCTCCAAGAGCGTCTGTAAGCTATGATATGACAAGGCTGGACCTGGCACACCCATGTTCTGCCTCGCTTCTCTTTACGGTGAGAAAGCACGCATTTTTATTTGTTTGTTTGTTCTGTTGAGACACTGTTTCTTTGTGGAACCCTGGCTGTCATGGACCTCATTCTGCAGGTCAGGCTGACCTCAAACTCGGAGATCTGTCTTCCTCTGCCTCCAGAGTGCTGGGATTAAAGGTGTGAGCCACAACTGCCTGGTGAATAAGCATACTTCTATGTAAGAAATACGGAGTTAATTAATGGAGTTAGTTAATGAGTAAGTACAGGTGATCCACTGGGCTATCAGGTTTTTTTCAGTCTGACATCCTGTACACATTTGACCTCACAGGTTCAGGCAAAGGGCTGTGGGTATGTGTTATGGCAAACTTCATTCACTCACTCACCTTGGCCTGCTTCATACCCATAGAGATTTCACCCTTCTTTTTTCTCCATTGCTTTTCTTCTTTCTTCTCCTTCTTGCCCTCCATCCACCTTTCTCTTTTATTCTTTCCTTTTTTTTAATGACATAGCATTTACTCGGAAGTCTTGACTGGCTTTGAAATCACTATGTAAACTGGCTAGGCTTAACCTCAGACTCCTTTTCCCTCAGTCTCACAGATACTAGGATTACAGACATGTGAAATCACACTTTGTAAAATTTCATCTTTAAAAACAATTCCTTCACTCATTCACTCATTAATTCATTTATTCTACAGCCCTAGAAACTGAACCTTGGGCCTCCTGCGTGATAATGCTCTGCGTGACAAATGCTCTGTCACTGAGGTACATCCTTAGCATTTTGATTACTTTCTTCACCTCATCTTGATATTTCTAAGGGTTTCTCATCTGGCACTCATCACTTTAAGAATCTTCTACAGAAAAGGGTGGATGTTTCTAACTTCCATTGTTCTCTGAGATGTTAGCCAGTGAGGAAATTGAGCCCAAATTCCACATCCACAGACACAGCTCCTCATTTTCCTAGCATGGCTTGTTCTCTTCCTGCTACGCCTGCATAGGAGGAGTAAAGAGACAGATAGAGCTCAGTATTTTCAGTAGTATAAGATACTTCCTAAGTGCCTCTTTCATCATCCCAAGTAAATTTATTCCACAGTTTTTTTCTGTATTGTTATAACAGAAGCATCCTTAGGTGCAATCATCTTGGGCTTTCTGCTTCATCTGCTTTAGATGCAATTATGAGGGAGTCAGTTTTTAGTTTTACTGGTGTTCTCCCAGCTTTTAGGATGTGTGTCCTTAAACACATTTCTAGACTGGTTAAATAAATTAATGAGTGTTGAGAAACTGGCCCTAGCCCTTGGTGTTCACAGTGTGGTCTAGGGGCAGCCGCATCAGGACCACTCAGCTACTAGACAGAGAGGCACAACTTCAGCCTTTACTCCAGTTTAGTTAGTGGCATTGCTGGGTGATTGACGTGAGCACAGTACAATCAGAAAAGCCATCACCTGAGAAATCCAGCGATCTGTCTGTTCGACCACTGATTATACAGAAGGCTTTGAATGCATGTAAAGCCTTAAGAGGGCACTTTTCAAATCATGAAATTACTAGTCCCATTGAAATGTTGGCTAAATCATAAAAGCAAAGAAGAGTTTCAAAATCTCAGGGTAAAGAGTCATCCCCAAACTATGATTCATTTTCAAAACTCTGTTTCAGTGAACCTTTCTATGGCTTAAAACAATAACTCACACTGCTGTTTTGACGAATGATCGGCGATGAATGGGATGGCTTACAACAATGAGACCAATACGAAGCCTGAGTGCTCGTGGGCTCTGAGAGTGCAGCTGGTGGCTCATTGGGTCCCTGCCTCGCTAATAAGGCCAGGGGTCAGGCTCCTTTCCAGGTGCTGTGTGTGTGAAGAAAGCAGAAGTGAGGGGGCTCGTACCTTGCAAATTCCTCCTTTAGGCAGACCTTGGGGGCGGGGAAAATAGATTGCGATTTTTTTTTTTTTTCCAGCTTCAAGGTCCAGGAGCAGAACAAGAGAAAGTTTAGTGTTTTGTTTTGTTGTGTTTGTTGTAGTTGCTGCTGTTTTAATCTCCATCCCTATATACCTCTGACTCCAGCTCCAACGTTGGACCCAGGAATTTTATTGTACATTATGCCCCTCTTTTTTTTTAATTTATTTTATTTTATTTTACAATATAATTCAACTTTACATATCAGCCATAGATTCCCCCGTTCGCCCTCCTCCCGCCCCGCCCCCTCCCCCCGGCCCACCCCCCATTTCCATCTCCTCCAGGGCAAAGACTCCCCCTAGGATTGAGATCGACCTGGTGGACTCAGCCCAGGCAGGTCTAGTCCCCTCCTCTCAGGCTGAGCCAAGGGTCTGTACTAAGCCCCAGGTTTCAAACAGCCAATTCATGTACTGAGCACAGGACCCGGTCCAACTGCCTGTATGCCTCCTAAACAGATCAAGCCAATCAACTGTCTGACCCATTCAGAGGGCCTGATCCAGTTGGGGGCCCCTCAGCCATTGGTTCACAGTTCATGTGTTTCCATTCGTTTGGCCACTTGTCCCTGTATTCCATTATGCCCCTCTTTTACGTATATATGCCTGCGATGCGAGGCAGTGCTCTCCAGCTCAGCTCAATCCTCAGCGAGATTTTTTTGTTTTGTTTCGTTATCGGTATCAGCCACGGTATACTGGTGCTGCAGCAGTAACGAACAGTTCTAACAACTTAATGTTCTGAAACAGCCCAGTCTCTTCCTGGTTCCAGTTCCTGGTTCGACACAGATAGTGCTAAAACATGAACCTGCGGGTCATGGCTCTTGTGGAGGGTCAAATGACCTCTTCATGGAGGTTGCCTAAGACCACAGGAAAATGCAGAGATTTACATTACAATTCATAACAGTAGGTAAAAATACAGGTATGAAGCAGCAGCAAAATAATTTTACAACTGAGGGTCATCACAACATGGGGAACTGTATTGAAGGGTCGCAGCATTAGGTAGGAAGGTTGAGAAAGGCCGCCCTAAAATGATCTGGATTAAGTGTGTTGCAGCCATAAACACAGTCAGTGGTCGCACCAGAAGGATAAAGCTCCTGAAGGTGCTGTCCTTGTGATGTTTGATCCAGAGGTGACAGGTATCACTGCTAGGAGCTCAGCTGGCCACAGCTTTTCACCGGATGAGGATGAGACATACCCAGGCAAACCAATGCGTCACTCTGACTACATGCCTGCGGTGTGGAAACCTCTCTTTCTCTAAAACTCTCCTTTTCAACATTTTATTGTCCCTTTCTCAAAATCTTTACACTGATGTTTCTTTTTTTTCCTGCCTCTCAAAACAATTTCATGATCACTGCGACAGGGATAAACAGAATTCTGAGATAGAACCCTTTGACCAGAGCTAGCTGCTGAGCTGCCTTTCTGATTAGACCCATGTTATTAAGGATCAGTTATATCATCATAAAGTCTACTATTATGATACATTTTTCAATCCTTCATTACTCAGAGGCAGTGGTCTTATTTAATTAACTGTATTTGTATAAAGCCAGTATGTGATGATCCTTACTGGTTGGTGATTATTTTGCTGGAATCCCTAAGTAGAAATTTAAAATATCTACCCATTTAACAAAAAGAGGCACTATTTTCAGAGGGAAAGCATGCCATTCCATTTCATTTTGTACAAACAGGTGCAAAGTATTTATTTTTCAGTTTTGTTTCTTTTTCTGGACGCAGCACCACCACCAACCCCTTTTAAACTTCTAAGGTAGGTGTCTCTTCATTATGTTTAATTCTTTCTTAATAGAGAAACCTTCCAAAATCCATAGAAATATATAGTATGCAATAATAAGATACACTGGCCAGGAGAAAGAGATTGATCTGTATTACCTACAAAAACTACCAACTTGCTGTCTGCCTTCCTTTCTACTAAATTCCAGTTTTGTTACCTTTTTTTTTTTAATGCTATGAGCCAAAAAGATAGAATTCATCAGATCATCTCCCCTATTAGTAGCTCCAAAGTACTCATGTAGTTTACTAAGGTCACCCACTTATTCTAAAAGCCTTTTAGATGGTGCAGCAAGAGGCTGTGTTCTTATCTTGCGACATTCAAAGGCAGCCTGCGTCTCACTAGATTTAGGACAGATAACACGCACAGTCGAATGTTTTAAACTCTTGATGTCAACACGATAAGCCCTGTAAAATTATATGGATACAAATAATGCCATTTTATCCAAGTGATTGACAGAAACCACTGGTGCAGAAACTCAGGAAAGTCCTGTCCTAACACGGGGAGTTGGAGATGGGACCCGCCAGTGGTCAACCCGCGCAGCCAGGGCCACTCCTTTCTGAGCTTGTCAAGCGGCGGGCGACTTGCTGGGGTCTGTGAAGTCATTCTCTAAAGCTCACCATAGGAACCGAGGGAGAGAGCTTTGCCAGAAGGACATACACAGCTGTGATGTCACAGGCACAAAGACAATAATAAAATGTGGCCCGTGTGATGTCAGCTACACCTTGGCCCTTTGTCTGTTTTCTCTCCTCGTATAATTTTGTATCCTTGTGCGAATCGCCTCATTAGGGAAAGAGACTGAAAATTGGGGTCAGGGTATTTAAACCTGACCTGTGCAGAGGCCAGACAAGGCCTGGGCCCACCGAGGTTTCACTTCAGAGCCTTGGACCACCCCTGAGGTGACACCAATTCAAGCCTCATTTTATAAAGGCCTTATTAATTATTGTCCTTAGAAGGAGAAGAAGCCTTATAAAGAAATGTGTCATTCTTAGAGTAGGAGTGGGCAGACAAGAAAAGGAAGAGAGAGGGAGCGGGAGAGGGAGAGAGAGAGACAGAAGATCAAAAGGAGCTTTTTTCCCCTTTTTCTTTTCATGCCTCCAAACCTCAAAGGAGGTCGAGGAACAATCAGGCTCCGGGGTCTCCTGCGCTTTCTGGCAATTAGAGTCAGCTGATGGGCTGAAAGGGATTGAATGGCAGGGTTCAAGGCCCTTCTCCAGAGCGGCAGACAACAGGCTTTTCCAAAGCAGCCGAGCAGCAGACACCGTCAAAATCATTTCAAATGGAGACTTACAGCGACGATTCATTAATTCACTGGCCTAAACAATTACGGGAACATATAATGTCTCTATAAACACTTTGATAAAGACTGTCATCTTAGACCTTCATTTTCTCTATTTTATTAGAGATTTTTTAATGCCAGGTTGGAAAGGCATCTTTTATTTCTCCAATTACTAAATTATAAACCCCCTTTTCTCCCCCACTGAAAACCACCCACTCCCAAATAACTGAATGCTTCATTTTTAACATTAGGCTGCAATGTCTAAAAGAAAAAAATATCTATATCTATGACTCTCAGATCTAGAAAGATCAATTTGCCACCTTGCTTAGACTTAGCAAATATGCTCTTTTGTCCGTCACTTGTGTTTTTTTTTAAGTCCCCCTTCTTTATCATTTCTAACATTCCTAAATATTTCTTTCATTTGTTATGTGTAAAGTGAGAAGACAAAATTTGATGTTACCAAACCATTGCTGGTTAATCAAAGGATAGGGAAATGTGCGAACCTAGTATAGTGGGTACAGCAGGTCAAAGGACTATGGTCAGTATTGTTTTACAATTTGGGCATCGTGTCTATTTATAAAACATGCCGAAAGAAAATACGTCTATGGGCTGTTCATTTAGAAATGGAAATTTTCATCACACTGTAGCCCCAGAATATGCAACAAGCCTGAATGATTTCAAGTAATCTGTCTCCTGAGTCGCTAACCAAATGAGTAGGAGCTTCCCAGTAAGCGACGTTCAGCAGTAGTTCAAAAGATAGGACCTGTTTTTAAAACTGTGCAAAGATCAGCTTTGTAACTCCTGCTTTATTTCCTATGAGTATTTTTCACCTATAATCTCTGCAAGGCTTTGATTTTTAGGTGGAGCTGATCTCAAGCACAACACTTGTAAGGAAAAATATCGGCTCATCTTTGCTCAGCAGCATGGAGAAAATGTGTGTGTGTGTGTGTGTGTGTGTGTGTGTGTGTGTGTGTGTGTGTGCGCGCGCGCGCTCTTATTGGGATGCTCAGCAGGGCAAGGGTTAACAACTTACGTAGTGTAGACCCCTTTCAAGCCAAGCCTGAGAACCCCTGCTTCTAGGCAACCACATCAAACACTTGAGGGCTTTGGTGATGACTGATGACAAAGTAATAATAAGAAATATGGCTGCTCTCAGAGCACCTTTAATCTGCTTCTCATGGGGCACTTGCTGCAAAAAAAAGAAAGTGCTCTATTTGACATATTTGGAAACTGAGGTAGCTGACTGTCCCTTGCCCGTCTTAGGGGTGCTAAAGCAGCATGTGCGTGTGTGGTGGTGGTAGGGGGTAGTAAAATAATCCTAAATATTTGACTTGTCTACGCCACGTGGGAGAAAGCAGCCATTTTGATTTAAGGTAATAAGGAACAGCTACGCAGCCTCCTCGATTAGTGCTGATCTCCTGGGGCCAAGATGGTGAGACAAATAGACACAGATTTGAGCTTCCAGGAGAACATTTTCCCAGGAACACTTGTGTGTTCAACTTCTGAGCAACAGCATTTCATTAACCTACAAGATGGTACTAGAAGACCCCCTGGACATGGTAGGTCTGCCACACACTTAAACTTCTCAATGACTCTTCTCCAGCAAGATAGGAGCCTGCACACCTGTGAGAACTGTCAGAGATGTGCAAGTCCCCAAGTCTGAGGAATATTTTCCTGAGCTCATCATCCTCTGTAAGCACCATCCCGTCAAAATAGCAAATAAATTCGAATGTGTGCCATTTTACTGAATGTAATATTGTTATGCATACTGTCCATGTGTTACCTCCTTTCTGTGGGTGATGGTAGAGGTTGAAAGGGGCCAGAGTATACTCTGGTAATTAGGAGTCTTTCATGCTCTGTCTTCACCTCATTGAGAGTGGCCTGAAGGAAATGTTCACCCCAGTTCCCTCTGCCCCTTGGCAGAAAGAGGGTCAGTAACTATATTTTGAATAGATTTTCATTTTAACCCCTTCTTTCCTCTCAGATAAATAATATTCAGAGAGAAAGAGTGCTGTAGCAAGTATGCAGAGCTGATATGAGACTAATCTTGACTTTGTTTTTACCTCTGAGGTATGTTTTTTTTTTCCATTTCACTCATTACTCAACCGTTGATTTCTTCAAACATGCATACATCCATTCAATTAAAAACTGTACTTCCTAATACAAATAGCCTCTGCTGTATGAATCAATAAATGAAATGCAGAACATAGGATGTGATTCAGCTTTTAAAAGGAAGAAAACTGTGACTCAGACTACCAAATAGATGTGCCTTGAAGACGTGATCCTGAGTGAAACAAGCTAGCCACGAAGGACCAGATGCTATGTGGATCTGTTGGTATGATGCATGTAATGGAGTCAAATTCAAACAAATAGAAAGTAGAACAGTGGTTGCCAGGAGCTGCTAGGAAGGAAGAAGTTAGAGTTTAATAGAATTTTACTGGGAAAATGGCAAGTTTACAGATAGATTCTCCAACATGAATGGACTGTTACTGAAGTATGTAGATGAAGTTCCATACTCAACAAAGGGGGACATGGCAGACTTTGTATCCTGTGGATCACAAACATAAATAATACGTGAAAAACTGTTGCTTTTGTTTTTGAAGCTAGTTCCAGAGCTCATGAGGCTGAATACCAAGCCCATTTCTATAATGAAGACAAACAGAACGACAACAACAAATAAAATAAAATAAAATAAAATGAAAGGTGATTTTTTTCTGCCTCTGTTTTATTCAGATCTAGATAAACTGGTAACACTTTCAGCACTGAGCAGAGAAATTTGTATTCCTAAATATGTTCCCATTCTTGCCCAGAACACTCACTGTCCTTGGACCTTTGCTGCTGCTCTGCTTTCTGTTAGTTACTGAAGAGATCATTCAGATCCTGGTGTACATTTTTCAAATAAATGTGCCCTTATTCTTAAGAGGCATAGGCATCTTCTCTTCCAGAAGAGAGCCGGTTACATTTCATTTCTGAAAACAAGATTCAAATTTTCTTTCCATTTATTAATTTCTTCCAAGGTCTAATTTGACCCACACATAATTCCTCTTTTTGTTTGGTGCCAATTAAAATTGGATCTCTCTTTAGTCAGTCTCTTCCTTCCGCCTTCTCCTAGTGTGTCCTTTTTTTTTTTTCCATGCACATAGTCAGTGGATGTCTGACTGAAGGCTTGCTGTGGTACACACATACATACATACTCTCTCAAGTCTGAAACAGTGATACCCAGTGTCACACCAAGTGGTGCCAACCCTGAGATGTGAGTTCACTTTCTCACTGTTGTGTTCTAAAAGACTTTGGGATTGTTGGTGGTTTACTCAAATGGACATGTTTCAAAATCTGCCAGATAAATTCAAGGATTTCTCTTTGAAAAATACTGAGTATAAAATGTACAATATTTAATCAGGGGTCAGGCACTTTATTAGCTTACAGTAATTATTGACTTTTTAAAGAAAATAATCATGTTTGCTTTCTAATTAAAATATAAATTCTAATTTTGAAGAGGGGAAAGTGAGTTCTGCTGATTGCCATGAAATAGAAAAGGGTGTTGAATAGAAGTCATCTACTTCAGTCTCAGTGGCCTCTCTACTAAAATAGTAAGTTCTTTATGTAAAGGTCTGTATTTCCAAATATACTTTAAAACTTGAACTGTTTGCCATTGTTGCTTGTAAGTGGTCTCTTTTAGAGGATCATTCATAATCACTTACTTTCTCAGGTGCAGAAAAGGACAGTGCTTGAACTTAGACCACACCTTTCTGGCCACAGTACGCACATGCATCTTTCTAGTTCATACTGATTTTAACAATTGAACCTAATACAAAATTATTTTCTGTTTTTCTCCTCTAGAAGAAAGCAAATCATTGGTTTTGGTCCCACTCAAACCTGTGAATTACTTTCTACATCCTTCCAAACTTATTCCATTTCCATCGTGGCAAACAACTCCATCTCCTCTAAGTCAGTTTACCCTCTAAACTCTGAAGCTGACGTGTTCTGTCCCATTTTGATAACAAATGACTATCCTTGAATCCTCTTTAATCATTACTCATATGTATAGGTTATATTCTGGCCAAGTCTGCATCTAATGAAACATTACTTAGACCCCATTTAAGCTACTGACATTAATTCAATAAACATACATTGTGCTACTCATCAGAAGGCATCAGATAAATCTGTGACATCCATTCCTTCAAAGAATATTCATATAAGAAAGGGGTAAGACGTGGACTTTGTGTTCACAAGTGAAGACTGTAAGAAATAATTATATGAACTGTGCACTTGTTAGTTGCCAGGCAATTTCCATTCAGTTTTTATTTGAATTACTACTGAATGCTGATAAAATTTATGTTCTATTTTGATTCTCTCTCTCTCTCTCTCTCTCTCTCTCTCTC
>CABHPP010089629.1:0-24914 GCA_902168425.1 Peromyscus attwateri | reverse complement strand
TGTGTGTGTGTGTGTGTGTGTGTGTGTGTGTGTGTGTTTGTAGACACACACATGTGTCTATGTGATTAGGTGTGGCATGTACTTTTGAGTCAGGGTGTCTAGGTGGTGTGAAGCTTACCCCCAGTAGGTTAGGTTGTCTGGCCTGCAAGCTCCAGAGATCTTCATGCCTCTGCATTGCAGCACTGGACTGGAATTATGCATATATGGCACCCAGGTACTGGGTGACAGAACACAGAACCCCTTTCTAGCAAGGCAAGCATTTGGTCAACTGATCTATTATCCCAGCTTTATGTTTTTTCCCCCTTAATCATATGATCACACTGAGTTTCAGCAATAACTGGAACCAGCTGTGGTTTCAGAGCTCTTGTTCTTCCCACTCTGGTGCATCACCCATGAGTCACTTAAGGAAGAGCCACTGAAGCCGACCAACCATGAGTCACTCAGTGAAGGGGGCTTTGAAACCCACCATAGGATTATCAGGAGTCATCCTGGATCACCAGGAAACACAGACCTCCCCCCTGTGATGCCGCCCCTAATGTGTTCTGACATCTCATTGTTCTTAGGGTGAAAATAAACAGCACCTTACAGTTCCAAAAGATGCCTACCTAGCAATTACCAAAGGGCCAGATGACGGCCTTGGCCAAAATTAAAATCCATGACACACTTTTCCCTTTCTCCGGTAACAGTCCAGAGGTCACCAGAGCAGAAATCACACATTTCCAGCCCACATGTGTGGGCAGAACCTATTCTTTGCTTCTTAATTAAATGTTCTCTCCTTCTAGGTGAGTCACTTAAAACATCTTCAGGACCAAGAGACTCAATGTGCAGCATGGACGGGAAAAATAGTCAATGGAGTTTTAAGCACTAACAATTCATTTTAGCCCCAAATCACAAAAACAGATCACAAAGATTGCTCTGAGAGTCCCTTGAAGATTTTATAAGTTCTTCACAAAGATTAGAGAGACTTTCTGTTATGTATTAAGTGTATCTTTTGTGGAAGCAAACGTTTTTCTGTGGATAAAATTCAGCAATCCCTGAGAAGGGTGGTAGGTACCAGCAGGGAGAGAGTTAACAAAACATGCCCCCAGAGCTATCCAGGATTTTAAACTAAGAGGGTGTTCAGTCTTCTATGAACCCCAATTAAAAATGAAGCCCCTAGCTGGGCAAGCCCACCCCATCCTTAGGATAAACAAGATTTGATTCACTGCAATCACACTGTACTAACTGTGCTGTAGAGTAATACAGTATATATGCCTCCTCTGGGGAGGCACAAAAGAGGCGGCTTAATTATCATCTAGCCAGAAGGATGGGGCATAGTTAACACCTTTCTGGGTGGGCTGAAATTAATGACCCTTTCCCCCCACTATTGCCTACCTCCAAGCCCCTTTATAAATGACTATACAACACAGTAGTTGGTATTCAGATCACAAGAGAGGGCATTTAGCCAAAGCATTTGTCTACAGGGTTTGATTTCTTTTTAATTTTATTCAGATTTACAACTGTGTTATTAAGTGAGATAACTGGATCCTGTCTGAAGTAAACCAGAGCCTTCCCTACTCAATCTGAACATCTGAAGTTAACATTAATTTTAGATTGGACGCAGTGCTTTTTTGCCTGAGTGTTTTTGCAGGCTGTTTTCCCATAGCTACAGTGAACCCTCGGCTCCGCCAGGCCATGTGGGCAGCTTGCCTGCCCACTTTCAGGCAGAAAGAGTGGGCTTTGGGGACAAAAAACACAGGACTTGTAAATGTGTCCCAGAAGGTTTAAAATTCACAGATGGTCAAATGCCTGGGGAATTCAGTTTTCTTTGGACAAGAAGAGAAGTACGCCATGGCTAATAAAGATGCTTGAATTTAAAGCTGCATTTTTTTCTTTACATGTTTGCCTATATCCATGTATATATACAAATTTAAATAAACACATATTTCATATATACATATATCATATATGTATCATACATCTCTCTATATAGTATTTGATAGCATTTTCTCCTTAACTAATGGATTCCATCATTCATAAATTAATGGCAATGAGTAAAGGCCTGGTGATGTCATGTCCCAGGTGCTAAATGACATGATTAGATCATCTGACAGTCTTGAAGCAAGCAGACTATAAGCAGTACTTCATGTTTGAGGAAAGTGACCTTCCAAATCTAAGCGATTCATCCAAAGCTAGTGAATTCCCAAGCTGCTGCTACTTTTTCTTCTTCTTCTTCTTCTTCCTCCTCCTCCTCCTCCTCCTCCTCCTCCTCCTCCTCTTCCTCCTCCTCTTCCCCTTCTCCTTCTTCTCCTTCTTCTTATTTTCCTTCTCCTTCTTCTTCTGCTCCTCCTCCTCACTCATCCTCCTTCTCCTTCTCTTCCTCCTCTTCTTTTTTTTCTCACTAAACTGAGTAGCATCTCATTGTGTTCCTCTGCCTTTTCTGAAAGTCACATTCTGCTCCTAAGAAACCAGCTTGTTCCTTTCTCCCTCTCTTTCCCAATGAATGGCATTGGAGTTGCTGGAAGGCTTAGGAGGCATTGAATTCAGTTGCTACTCTGTATGCTTGTTGCATAAAATTTTAAATCTCTCCAAACACCTTTCTACCTGCAAAACCAAAAATGACTTGGGGACCTATGTCATGAGGAATCCCTGAAAAGGGCTTGAATTCTTCACAGGATAGATTGCTTTGCTGACTCTATGCATCTAGGTTGCATCCTTCTATGAGCCCTGACTCACAGGCTGTTCATCTAGGACCTGTTAGAAACAACACATAAACGAGGAGAGTCTATCATTGCTATTCCAGGACACAGTAGGTTTACACATCTATCTGTGAAGGAGAGGCCTTACGCAAAAGTGAAATATTTATAAAGCTCTATCATTGTTCTTTCTTTTCGGTCCTGAAGCCGATGTAAGTCATCTGGATGAAGCTACCAAATTGGGAATGTTGGCCTTGAGACTTAAGAGGAAGCAGAAAAATGTGATGAGCAGTTCTAAAGGAAAAGGAAGGGGATGGAGATGGAGTTAGGCAAAGTGGATATTACCTATGGGTCAGAACCAGAGCTTCTGAGAGCTTTGCTGCTGTTTCCACTGGCTTCCACAGAGTGCACAGAGCTGGTGCCAGGTCTCACACTAGAGGAGCATGAGGCCACCCCAGGTAATTCTGACAATCAGTGTTATGATCTCACTTTCAAAAATTAATTTCCTCTTATAATTTATCTATCATATAGAATAATCTACAAGTCCAGAAAACATCATTATTTTTTCAAAAGACTACTTAGTCTATATAAAACATGATGCTTCAGGGTTCATCCACTCATTTTGCAGATGTTTAATGTGTACCTACTATGTACTGAGCATGGGGGGGACAGTTGCTTGAGATTCAGTTGGTAGACTGATTCTGTTCTAAGACTTCTGTGATTAAACAGAGCCTGGGTTCCAGTCGAACCAAAAGAGCTTCATCTAATAAATGGTGAGGAACTTTTAAAGACATCTGAAGACGGGATATGCAAGTAATAAATATTCACTGAGACAGGGCAATGGCTCCATGGTATGAGATAATGAAGGAATGTGACTTAAATCAGGGGATAACAGGATTCTTAGAAAGACTTTGAATTGAAAGAATAAAATAAAGCAAAGAATTTAAAAAATACTGAGAGCAAGCATTAGAAATGAAAAATTGTTCACTGCTTTGGGATATTTTGTGTTGATGTAAAGACCTATTTTACCAAGTGAAGTGTGTTACTTGTAACCCCAATTATATGGGCAGGATCAAAGAGGAAGTGAAAGATTACCAAACAGAAACTTGAGTATAGACAATGTTTCAGAGAATATATGTAGATATAAAGGCAAAAATGAATACAAGGTCGTAACTAGAAGTCACAATCCAGTATCAAAAAAATGTTTTGACACCCCATTGAACTGTGTAGTCTAAGCTGGCCTGGTCTAAGCTTGGCAGATAGACTAGGCTAGCCTTGAACTCACAGAGACCTGCCTGCCTCAGCCTTCTGAGAGTTGGGATTAAAGGTGTGTGTCACCATCTATGGTTTTATGATGGTTTTCTTTAACTTTTTGTTTTAGTATTTTATATGTATGGGTGTTTTGCCTGTACTGCGTGTGTGTGTGCCTAGTGCTCTCAGAAGAGGGTGTAAGATCCCCTGAGTTTGGAGTTACAGATGATTGTGAGCTACCGTGTTGGTGCAGGAATCAAATCTAGGTCCTCTGAAAGAATCAGCACTCTTATCCAACAAGCCACCTCTTCAGCCCGATCATGATTTTTGTTGTTATCTACAGGTCCTGAAAGTTGTTATTTCTGATGCTCTGGAGAGCATCCACTCTTTATGTATATGATGTTTGGACTTGGAATTTGTACCACCAGCTCTTGGCAGGAAAAATCCTTTGCCAGCTGGGATTTCAGGTTTGCAAAATGGCAGTTTTCTTAAGCAAGTCCATGGGAGCAAAGGGATAGATAAGCTTTGCTTTGCCACCCTGCCCTCAGTCCAGCCTTCTGAAGTAGTTACTATTCCTACAAAGATCCACACATCTTCCCAGTTTTCGAATGGGCAGCTCAAACATTCCATACACAAATAGAAATCCAGTTTCCTCTTCTCATAGTCTTCTCTCTCCTGTTCTGCCAGAGATCATCTGGATAAAAATACTTTGGCATTTTCTTGAGTTCTTTTTTCTTCCTATATGCAATCATTCCATAAATCCATTTTGATTTTTTGGGGTGTTTTGTTTTTGTTTTTTTGAGACAGAGTTTCTCTGTGTAGTTTTGGTGTCTGTCCTAGATCTCGTTCTGTAGACCAGGTTGGTCTCGAACTCACTGAGATCTGCCTGGCTCTGCTTCCCGAGTGCTGGGATGAAAGGCATGCATCACCACTGCCCAGCCCTTTTTGACCTTTTATGGACCTGTCTAGATACTGATCTCTTCTCACTGCCCCCTCTGATAGATACCACAGTTATGCTGGAGAGAGCTCATGTCTTGACAACTGCAGTATCACTCCTTATTTCTCATTGTCATTCTCATCTGCAGCTCTCCACAGACAGTGGAAGAAACTTATAGTTATCTCCTAACACACCCATATAAATATAATACAACACACCCATATACAATAGCTCCGACACTCACCTGGCCACTGCCACTCACTCCACAGACTTTTTCTTCCACAGCACAGGCACTGATCATTTACTGACACCCTTATGTAAACATTCATTATTGTTCTATATTTCCTCCCATGAAAATCTAAGCACCAAGACAGATAGTTATATTTTCAATGCTTTCTGCAATGTGTTGCAGATAGTTGTGGCTCATTAAGTAAGTTTTAAATAGATAAATCCCAGGGCTAATATTATAACGAACTAAACCTTGGCAGGCCTATTGATGGGATCAATCAATAATTTCATCTTTACAGAAAGTTAGTAGTAAAAGTTGTGAATATGGCTGTAGAAAGTTGTAGAAATATGTCTGTTCACATGGACTTAGTTGAAAATTATCATATTTTGGGGTTCAATAGTATGCATTCTCATAGTCAGTTTATCAGAAAAAAATTCAAAAGGTGATTTTAAATAAATAAGAGCAGACTGCTGGTTCTCAACTCGAATTTGAAGGCTGTCACAGTCTCCATTGTTTGAGAGGTAATGTTTGATTATTAAGGAATTCAGTTTTTCCTCATGTATTCCCCTAACTAAACATTGTTGCCTGACCTGACAAAGCAAATCCATCCTTTCCCAAACTATACAAATTATTATTTAATAGATTTGGATAGAAACAAAATCATTAGATGCCCTGCAGAAATCAAAATTGGCCACACCAGGAAAATATTCATCCAAATAAGATAAGTAAGTTGATTAGGAAAGAGTGTGTGTGTGCCTGCACGCGCACACGTGTGTGTGTGTGTGTGTGTGTGTGTGTGTGTGAGAGAGAGAGAGAGAGAGAGAGAGAGAGAGAGAGAGAGAGAGAGAGAAAGAGAGAGAGAGAGCACTTGCAGGATTGTCTCTGTGTGTCTGTGTGTCTGTGTTTGCAGGAGTGCCTGTGTGTGTCTCCGTGTGTGTCCATGTGCTTGGATTCATTTTTATTTTCTGTTGTCACAAACTCTGTAACAGTTGTGATTTGAGGTCAGGATGAAAGGAAGAAATGAAGTGAACATAATAATTGGCTGGGGGAGATTACTCTACAAGTGAAGAGGAGCCCAGGAAATGGCAGGGAAGGGAATCTGATGGGAAATCAAACAAGAAAGTCAGTCTCAGGCAGAAATTTGGTGAAAAATTCCCAAACCCATAACGCCCTTCTGAGCAATACGTTGTGCATTGCCCCATGTTACTGCTATAAATTATTCATTCATAGTTCTGTGTGGGTAGCAAAGAAATGGCCCCATTTTGACTCCCCACTGGCCCTCTTGCTTTTCTTCATGGGAAATGAGTGCTTCTCTCCTCTGCAAGTATCTTCCAATTACATGTGAGGCCATAAGCAAATGTCTGTACCTGGCTGACAAACAGTATATATTCCTCTCTTTGAATTCAGAAACTGTCATTTCTAGGTTTCCTTTGTGAGAAACAGTTCCCATAACAACCTGAGAACCTGGACCTCTCAAGGACCTCCTGCAGAGCTCTGGAATCTTCCTTGCCTGGAAGATAGGGAGGAGACTGCCAGCAATCTTGCCCAGGCTCCCCTGTTGATGCACACTGATCTGGAAGCAAGCCAATCCCAGAACACCATGGGCAAATCCATTTCTCCCAGGTTGCTGTAAATTATGCAGTATCTCAAAAAGCGAAGCAATGTTTGTACATCTATCAACGAATGATTAAAAGAAGGAACTATTGTGAAACATTCTCACAGCCTGAAAGGAAAGATGTGCATCTCAAGGCATTTAATTAATCACTGATATTGACAAATACTCTACATTTCATATATATATATATATATATATATATATATATATATGAACACATTGGCTTGTCTATTTGAATATAGGTGTGTTTCCTGTGGAAGATTACTTACATAAATTTTCTAAAGGATATTGTTTTAGGAGAAATTAATGACATTAGAATTTACAGAAAACCATTTCTTTTTATGGCATCTTAGAGATACAGTTCTCGTATCACATAAACTCTTACAAACATGTTTTAAAATATGTAAAAATGTACAATGGTAGGCCATTGAATTGCACAGTAATACAAAGGAATATGCTATTTTATTTTATTTTTTTTTAGAAATATCCTATTTTAATAAATCCAGTTGGTAGCTGCTGCTTAGTCATTTTGCTTTACGCCTATTTATCCATTGTGATTAGTGAATACATTATCTCTAAACGACTATTAAAATTTAGCTAGACCAAAAGCAATTGGTTGGTGCACAATACTGTCTCTGGAAGGTAAGGTTGCAACAGTGGGTCACTTTTTCTTCACGTTATTTTATATTATGTAATAGCCCAAATGATTCCATTATACAGGTATTTTTCATAATAATATTAAATTACCTTTACTTCTTCCATAAATTGTACATAGTGATTTGTGCTATATCCATCCTCTTTCCTCCTGCTAGTTGAAATGAGAATTTGCCATGGGATTTTTAACCCCAGCCTTCCCAAATGCATCCTCCTATATGTGAAAGAAACAAACAATTGAACATGGGAAAACGTTATTGTTAACTCAGGGTGGGACAAAAAAGCTTCTGCTAAATAGAAGGATCCCCACTTATTCTCTTCTTTAATGCATTTATGTTGGATTGACATGTTACATTACAATAGATCATAAAGTCCTTGGTAGAATAAAATTTAAAGAATTCAAAATTTATACATTTACATTCTTTCCCCTAACATGAAGGGTGAATTAATTTAAATTGACCTTTATACTCCTCTCTACACTAGGAGACAAAAGCATATATTTAGTAAAATTATTAAAACACTTACGGTTTTATTCTAATTTCTAGTTAAATTTGACAAGTAGATTTGGAGATGGAATATTTTGCATCTAGACTCTGTATGTTTTCTGATGGTCAGTTACAGGATATTCATTTGCAGTTAGAATAGAGGTCCCTAGAGATGGCTCAGCAGTTAAGAATGTGCAGACATATGAGTCCAGTTCCCTGCACCCACATCAGGTATCACATAACTACCTATAACTGCAGCTTTATAACTGCAGATCTGATTTAGCCTCTGCGGGCACCTGGACTTGGGCACTCAACCCCCTCAAGCCTCACATGTATACATGCAATTAAAAATAAAATTAAATAATGTATTTAGACTATTTTACAGGAGGTGTAGTGTTCTCAGGTCTTAACATCTAGAGGCAGATGGTGTCCTTTGCCCATTTGAGCTGCGACCTGTATTGCACACTGCAGACATATCTTTCTCCCATGCCGTCAGTTCATGAGAAGTCCTTTAATGCACATCCCATAGCTCTTCCATTGTACAAAATCCCCCACTAGATATTTTCACTCTCCTTTCATTTTAAAGAGTTCCTATTGGGAGGCTCCTCACCTGCATCTCCATACAAGTAAGTGTCTTACTCTTTCCAGGTTTAGAAACAGGCATTTGTCCTGCAACCTCCGTTATTAGATATATCTCTGAAAAGTCCTTAACTTGTTTCACACCAAGTGTCCTGCTTTGGTATTGTTTGTTTGTTAAGTTGCATATTGAGATAAAGTTTTGTTATGTAATTAATGCTGGCTGGCCTGGTGATTGCTTGTGTAGTGCAGGCTGCCTTTAAAGTCTCTGCAGCCCTCCTGCCTCAGCCTGTTGAGCACTGGGCTTCCTTGGAATTTCTTTTCTTTATTACAAAATATTTAAATATTAATATTTATCTAATGTGTATGGGTGCTTTGTCTGCATATTACCTGTATACTACGTACATGTAGTGATGGCAGAGGCCAGAAATGAGGGTTGGATCTCAAGGAATTGCCGTTGCAAATGGTTGTGAGCCACAGTGTTGGTGCTAGGAACCAAATCTGGGTCCTCTGCAAAAGCAGCAATTGCTCTTAGCCATTGAACCATTTCTCTAGTTCCCCCTCACCTTTGGCATTTCAATGGCAACTATATTTGGAACTAATTGTTGTCTATGTGGCTAATTTATTTAATCTTTATTTACATTCCTGTAGGTTCTTTAATGTAGGTTCTTACATATCAGGAAAAATAAATAATTTGAAATTGCCTGCATTCTGTGGCCACTGAGTAATTTCACTTTTAGCATAGTGTACTGAAGGATGCTCAAGTACTCCCAACACACACTGATGAACACAACTCATCAATGGAGCAATCTAGAAAGACAGCTCCTAGGATTATCTTACACAAGTATGTTGATTTCAGTTGTCATTGCCAAAAGTCTTGTCCTATTTCACTAAGGGATTCATTACAGATTCTTAATGGAGACATTTAGAGCCAGGATTTGGGAATAAATCTCTAAACTTTCATTGTATTTAAATTCTTTTATTTTAAGGCCCCATCATTGCCTTCTCTGGTCTAGATTTTGTTTTCTGTGTCTGAAATATGAGTCAGTCCATTGCCTGTAGTGTAAAGGAGTCAGAACGAAGATGCTTGCTTGAGGGTTATTTGTACTGCATTGACCATGCTCTTTACTACTTTGGACACCTGACTTCTCAGTTAATTCTACATGCAACACTAGGGGGTATCTGTGATGTTATGGAGCTTCCTTTGTTTATAAAAAATAATGTCAATATTTTTTTGGTTCACCATTAATGTTGTCCTTCACATGACCTTAGAGCAATGGCTCTCAACTTGTGGGGCATGACTCTTTTGGCAAACATCTAACTCCAAAAGTATTTACATCACTATTCATAACAGTAGCAAAATTACAGTTATAGAATAGCAAGGAAAATTATTTTATGGTTGGGAGTTACCACAACAGGAGGAACTATATTAATGGGTCATAGCATTATAAATGGAAGGTTGAGAATCACTACCTTTAAGCCTCCTGGATCACATGAGCCTCTGCTTTCCTTTGAGATCTCATTTTCCCATAACTCAAGTGTTTTCTACAAGATTATGACCCTCAGGTTCTTCCTCTGTCACTGTACTTCTCTGTGCTGCACTCAGAATCTAAAAGTCCATCCAACATCTTTATCCATCCCTTGGGCGTTGCAACAAATGCATTCTTGAGTTTTTGATTCCCATGAGGTAGGAATTTACCCTTAGGTATATCTCAGTAATTAGCATGAAGATTCATCTAGTAGCTTTAGAAAAGATGGTTTGGTTTTCTTCTGGCCTCTTCTTATTCTTTATAGCCCATTTTGTGTGCATGAAGAAATACACAGCCTATGTCCTTTGAGTCATGGCTACCACTGCACCCAAACTCATGTTTATCACTCTTGTGGTTAGCTGGGATCACTACAAGTCAGGACCAGCATGGATTGAATTCTGTAACAAGCTCTTCTTGGCCAACCAGGGATACATCTATACTTCACAAGCCTTTTTTCTGATTACAGCAGCCTTGTTTCTTGGACCTTGTTCTTTAATCATTTATCACTTGAAATATTTATTTATTCTTTGAGAATTTCACAAATGTGTACAATATATCTTGATCATATCTACCCCATGCCTCCCTCCATATGCAAGTATGTTGGTCATTCTCAAATCCAAAGGCAGGGTGTCTCCTTGGATATTTACAATACGTTGCTATTTCTGAACTTTTCTTAAACTAGTCACTAACATTTTAAGTTTGGAAAGTTGGACAAGTTGATGATGAAGATCAAAGCAATGCAAAGGGATGCAAGTGCACATAAATATATTTTCCCTTTTCTTATCTCCTTCCTCAACTCTGGAAACTCTAAGTTCTAATGCTGACATTTCTCATGAAACAGTTTCTCATGTTGGAAATGTTACTACAGCCTCATCACAGGACTTTCAACTTCGCTTATAATGGCAGTAAATGCTTAGAAATGTGCCATCTTGGCCATTTGCTCCGTCTTGCTCTTGTAGAATGTAATGTTTATAAAGATCATCACAGTGTCTCACACATCAAAGGTATGCATTTATTAGATAAAAATACATAAATAGTGAGAAAAGTTGTAAAGGATCCTTGTTAAGTATTGTCTTTATTATAACACCATCACATCTCATTGCATTCAGGAAGAATTTAAGCATGCTTTTCAGTAAATTTATTTGTGTGCCCTCAACAGTACCCCACATCATGCCAATATGCTACTTAGCTGATTTATAGCAACCATACCCATCTGCCTTTTTAAGAAACCATTTAATTTTAAAAATTACATGTATGGAGTTTTTGTCCTTGACCTTGCTACAAATATTACTGAAAAATCAAGCTAAAAACTCTCCAAAATTGCATAAATTACCTCAGTACTACAGCTTACATCACTCTGACTCCTTCTTGACAGCTGAATTAATTTTACAAAGTCCCATGGAGTCATCCTTAGCCATTCATTATCTCGGGAGCATAGCAGAGCACTTTATAGGCATTTGCCAACGTGTCCTTTTAATTGTCTCCTAATGATGAATTGTCCTTGAGTGGTTCCATGTTCTACCCATGTCCCTTCACTGACTCTCCTGGTGACCATTGCTCTCTCATCCAGGAAACCCATGGAGGAACAGCAATAGAGACATGCTAACAATTTTCCCAAATATCTAAAGCCAGGCCTTCCTTCTGCACAAATTTTAACATTATCACATTCGTCAATAGCTCACTCTGACTTTTTTCCTCACATTTTCTATATATGCAGTTGTACCTATTTAACAGAAAATAGTTGATTTTGCTCCCAAGTTTTACCTCAAAATGAAACCATTGGAATCATTACTTCCTGTCTCAATCCCACACTTTGACTATCCCTTTCCTGTCCTCGATCAGAATTCTCTAAACTCATTGTTTGTTTTTTTGTTCATTATATACATGATGTTTAAGACATTTCAAAAATACAAATCATGGCATCACTGTGTGCAGACAGGAAAACAGAGATCACATTTAACTCTTCTACAAAATTCAATATTATTTACACAGGTACTGGGGAGTTGAAAGAAACATGAATATGAAATAACCCACACATACCAATAGGAAGAAAATCTATCACACTTGGAATTGATACTGGGGAAGAAAGTATGAAGGATAGTTGCCATGACTGAGGATTGAGGAAACCCATTGAACTGGGATAGAGTTCTAGGTGGAGAAAATATTTTTTTGTTGTTGTTGTTGCTGGTGGCCCCAAAGAATGAATGGATCTACAGTACAACAAAATAGCTGTGGACTAAATAAGGTCTTGCCATCACAGTCATGGGTCACTGTTCTCATAATTCTAACAATAAGCAGTAGCTCATAGAAAAGAGACCCCTTTTCTTCTTCCTAGTCCCCATATGTTCATGAGTTATCAAAATCTAACAGCAAGTCTATGACAGAGAACATGTCAATTCTCCACTTCCCCATGACAGAACAGAAGATAGGAAGAACTACTGGAAATCAAGAGATAATGGCTTAAATGATTAGTACCCACAAAGCTCTATTAGTGTGGCTCACCCCATACTACTTGCATTATTGGTTTTTTTTCATACACCCATTTCTCTACCTGCAAAGTCTCCTTTGTTCAGTGACTACCTTTCACGTACTTTTGTATGATATCTTCTTTATGTTCTGTAATTCCATTCGCTTCTCCAATTCTATATGCAAAAAGAAAGATGAGTTATTTCTCTTTAGGTGCTTATAGCATAGCCAATGCAGCACAGGAGCAAACATTCTATTTATAAAGTGTGTCTAGACTGACGCTTTAGAACCATGGACCTCCAGAATAGGGCAAATATACCCAATCATGTGTTTTCAGGGTCTGGTTCAAACACAATGGCCCACACTCTCTGTCGACTGGAAAACCATAAGCAATGCATGTTTATTGTTCCAACATCCCTGGTCAGAACTGTCTCATGGTGTAACTCACCTTCCTGAGAAACTATGAAGAACCATCTGTGTGTCCGGAGAGTGGAGAAGGATCAAAGTATGGTGATAATCAAAGAAGACTGTGTTACAGTCTCTAACTGTAATTATCTCAGTCAGGAAAAAAAAAACTCTCAACAATAACACACATAGAGAAATAGCACAACCAGCGTTACATTGTTATTACATCACTCTTTCTTCTATCCTACCGGAGAAAATTTTATGGATGACAATAGCAGAGGAACATTTCATTTCCTTGATGCATTTCCATAGGCATTATTGAGTTAAAAATATGCCAGCAAATAGATGGCATATCTCCAGGATGAGACTTAACCTAACTGCAAAAATACTGACTTATAATATGTTTTTAAAAGTGAACAACATGCCATTTGTGCTTTTCCTCTATAGTTAGATAGTGAGAAGGCTGTTACAATAGAAAAGTGTTATAATAAACTTGGACTGTGTCATATTGGAGGCATTTCTCTCAATAGTCTATTTCAATGCTTTTCATTAACTCTTATATCTGCAATCTGTCATTATTCATCTACATAAGGCATTATTACCTACATTATCATACCCACAAATGAATAATGAAAGAAACATGTCAGTGTTGTAGTGTTGAACATTAATAGTAGCTTCTTATTGGGAATGTGGCTTTGTCTACTAGGGACAAAGTATTTTCAGATTGGGATGCAAGAGAATCATTCAAGATGTAGAATAAAAAAATTTTAAGAGATTAGTTAGAAAGAAAAACTCAAAATTATTCCATGGAGCACAAAGTAAGCATCATAAAGATGGTCTCCTGATCTTTCCTAATCCATTTTCCCACAGGCTTCTTTACCACTGCTCCTGGTCAGATGGATCTTCTTCCAGTTGTCTCTGGGCTCTCTCTCCTTCTCTTACATCCCATACCAAGACCTCTGTAATTTCTGTTGTTAGCACCTTCAGTAGACACCCACACTTTCACCATCTGCAAAGCTCCCACTATCAACTTTGCTGCCTAGACTATTACAACTGCATCTAAATTGGTCTATTTCAGAATAGACTTAGGACTCTGTTGTCTTTCTTACCACTACAGCCTGGTTTCTCCTTCCAAAGAAACCTTCCCATCTTCACTGACTGAAATATCGAAGCTTCATCCCCAGCCTTCTTAGTCATGGCCAGTCATCCCATATGTGGCCTCCTGATTTCCACCCTTTCTGCCTCCATTCTGCTTCCTGCTTGCTTGCCTTTCACCTGGACATATCCTTGATCCTTGACAAGTCTCACTGAGGTTTCCCACCAGTCTTGACTAACTACTGAATATCCTTTCATCTTTTCAAACCTATGTTCCCTATTTAAGTCTTGTCTATTCGTTTGTTCATTTTTAAGAACACATACCTCCTTCCAACCTTTAATGCTCAGTCCATCTTCAGTAGGATAAAGTTCCTTGATGACAGAAGACTTTCCACTCTAACAAGAGGCTGTGTTTAGTGAAATGCTTTTTCTCGTTTAGCTTATATAGCAGCCCACTGGGGCAGTTGCTTTTGCTATTCTAATCATGTCGAGGCTTATCAAGTATCAGAGATGTCCACACTGCTAAATCCATAACTTGAAGTGAAGTTAGAACGGAGCTAGAAGTAAAGCAGATTTTATGACTGGATCTGGGTTCAATTCTCCACCCTGGCTGCCTCTCTTTGGTGTGCTCCCTTCCAGTCCGGCTAAAATAGATTCATTCAACTTTTATGGAAGTCTGAGGTACATCAGTCTCGCCTCATCTCCTAGTTAGCCTCAGCTGTCAGTTAATACAGCCCAGATTTATCTGAGAGAATCTTAACTGGGGGATTGTTACTTGATACAGAAGACCCTAGCTCACTGTGGCAGTAACTTCCTCAAGTAGGTGGGCCTAGACTGTATAAAAAAGAGAGCTGAGCAAGCCAACAAGCAGTTTCACTCCACAGTTGCTGCCTCCCCTCCTGCTTGATCTTCCTACTTGACTTCCCTCAGTGATAGACTGTGATAGGGAAGCTTACGTCAAATAAAACCTGAGCTCACCAAAGTTGGTTTTTGTTTTATCCCAATAGCAGAGATGGTTTGTTTAGGAATCTCTGATGTTTTGGAATAGGCAAAGTGCAAAGTTTAGCACCAATGGGGGTGGAAAAAACAGGTTATGTTAGAATTAAAAATACCCATTGTTCAGAACCACCCATTAAATATATAAAATGAAGCTCAAAGAGTGGGGTTATATAGTCAGTATGTATACACACATATACAAAAAAATCTTCTTTGCTTCCAAAATAGGTGTGGAATTTGTATAAAACACTGAAGAGGCAACAAGTATAAAACATGGGCAAACTACATGTATACTAAATATACATTTCCCAAAAAGATATTCAAATGGCTACCATATAGATAAAATGTTACTCAGTATCTTAGCAGTCAAGTAAATGGAGTTAACCCATAGGCGATACCTATACACTAAGCATAATGACAAACTTTATAAAGCAAGAAATCATTAAATATTGATGATGATGTAGACCAAGGGTTTCTAGCGCACAAGTTTAGTGGGATTGTACGTGCAGTGTCTCTGGATAACTGTTCAGTAGCAGTTACTGAATCCACCACACATGTGGCTACACATGAACAGAGCAATTACACATCTAAGAGGATATGAGGTAGGAATGCATATATATATATATATATATGTATATATATTTGCATATAAGCCAGAAGAGGGATACTCTCCAAATGCCTCAAACATTTACAATGCTTAAGTAAATGGGCAATCTGGTATATTCTCAAACAGACCATGTGAGAACAAGAATGAGCAATTCACCATTATATTCGAATTTCCACCTTAAACCTGAAAATTTTTAATAATCAATTCTAAACAGAGCCAAAACCAGGTTCCTGCTTCATGTCTCATACGGCAGCTAGACGCCACAAAACGTGCGTTTGAACTACTGGTGGGTTCCTGGTGTACGTGTTTGACCACCAGTATGGGGAGAATGAGGTGTCTGCCAGCGGCACATTACGCTGTATGCTAGATTTACTCTTTACTAATATATATATTTTTTTTTTTAAAAAAAAAGAGGTTTCTGGGCTACACACTGCTGCGATAAAACCATAGACCCACTATTTCTGAGAGGTGATCACTCCCAGAACAGCGAAAAACGTACTGCCATGTTGGGAAGCTGAAGTGGGCGGAGCCAGCAGCCACAGCACCCTTTCAGTCTTAGAATGCTGCAATAAGACTGATTCAGATGAAATAGTTTACAATATATGTAAAAACGTAGGTAGACATACAGTTACATAAACAAATAGATAGTTTTTAAAAATAAAGTCTTTAAAATAAGCCACATAAAGATGGCTATCACACAAAAAATCTGGATTATATTCTCTTTGATATTCATAACTGAAGATAAACATTTGATTGTAAAAGCTGTTGAGTTATGCCAAAATGTAAATTTTAAAGGTACCTTGACTTCAAAATTTGGATATAAGAATATGTTGCTTTGGAAAAGAAGTTCTGCTTTTGTTTCCACAGAAAACCAGAGGCTATGGATTTATTCCAGATTAAGATACATCAGGTTTGACCAGCCAAGACCACCTGAAAGGTCTCCAATGACACCATGGCCCAGATGATCCAACATCCAAAACCGTCTCAAGACAACTGGCTCAGACGATACACCCTCACAGACTACTCCATAATCCTAACATGTTTTTTGTGTCCCCATAAGATACAGCACCCCCCTCCAGCAGGAAGTAGTAAGAGAATCTATGCCCAAATTCCCAAATATACCAAGCTGGCTTTGGAGATGGAATGGGCTCACTCCCTCTCTAAACCCAGACATATTCCTAAAATAAAAGGTTAAAAGATTCTTTTGTCCCATATCAGAAGAGCCCTCTGGTATGGGACAGAGAAAAACCAATATTTTTATTTAAAACAGGTTAATTATAAATGCAATCTCTTTCTAAAAAAGAAAAGGGGATATGATATATATATATATATATATATATATGATATAGAGATGATAGGATAAAAGGATAGATTAATGAATCTACTTTTAATAAACAACAACTTGTTTAAAATGTTTTACATTGGTATAAATTTTAGTTTATTGATACAAACTTAAAGTTGATTTTGTTATACTGTGTGTATATTTCTACTTTTGTTTGAGGTATTATGTTTATATAACTCATTTAAAATTGTAATGGATAATTAAGAAATAGATTAATAATTAGTCATCTATGATAATCATATTTGTAGCCATGTTAGTTAAGTCTTCTAGGTATACATAGATATATTTCAGATAGATAGGTAATCTTCAAATACTTCAAAGACCTACAGAATATGGCATTTAAAATGTTTTAAAAATTTAGACGTTCTGGACAGTGAGACACGTCTGCTCCTGGCAACACTGGATTTACTTCAGAGGAGGATGGGCATCGAAGACACTCCATATGGAGTTTATCTTCACCTTGACAAAAATAGCCATTTGGGCAAGAAACTGTTCTTGCCTGGACTGCTTGATCGACTGGACATGCAGGACCCATAGGAAGGTGACCACTGAACTTTGCTTGACAAAATGGTCCTTCAGGTTCCTGCTTTGCAGAGAAAACTGCCAGACATTCTACAGGACACATAAAAAAATGACTTAGAGACTCTAGGCCTGTGAGCTGAAAACAGATGCCCCAACTTTACAAGAGAACTTTGGATGACTGTCCAGGCTGTCAGCTGTCTCTGTCTACCCTGCAAGACTCCCGAAAGTTGCTTGCATCTTCTCCATTTCTCAGGTAGTATTATATCCTTCTGAGGTCTTTGATGTGGTTGAAGACTAGATAGTTGTAATTTCCTCAGTTATGATAAAAGATAAATTAGATATAAAACCTTAAACTCATAAATATAACATAAATAAGATATCTTTTTTAATATTGTAACTGTAATTCTTGCTCGATAATTGTTTTGTTATATGTAATTTTACTATGTTAAAGTTAAAACCTTCCTTTTTGAAAAAGAAAAAAAGGGGAAGTGCTGTGGATATCGCTCTATGTCAATAAACACTGATTGGCCAATAGCCAGACAGGAAGTATAGGCGGGACTAACAGAGAGGAAAATTGAGAAGGAAGGAAGGATAGAGAGACTGCCTGGAGCCACCACGAGGAGAAGAAAGGTGTAAAGTACCGGTAAGCCATGAGCCATGTGGCAAAGTAGAGATTAATAGAACTGGGCTAAATATAAGAGTAAGAGCTAGAAAATGATAGGCCTGAGCTAATGGCCAAGCAGTTTAAATAATGTAAGCATCTGTGTGTTTATTTTATGAATGGGTTCAGTCAGGGAACCAGGGACTGGTGGGACTTGGGAGCTGGAGAGAAGCTCTCCATCAACAGTGGAACTCATAAACATAATGATGTGTGCAGGGAGCCAGACACAGACAAGAAGTTACAAGGGTGACTTTAGCATGCTTGTCTAGCTTCCCTTCTGAATTGAGACATGATTTCTTTATATCTGCTTACGTCATGTTCTCTTAAGGTTACACGGAGGCAAAGGCCAAAAGGAATCTTTTTGTATGAGCTATATCATCTGGTCAAATGACATTCTGCCTATCTAGTTTGTAGCAAAAACAAAAATCTAACAGCAAATGTATAAGCATCTTATGACAGCATGCTTGAAAGCAGGAATATAAAATGGGTATATTTCCCAAGTGGAATTCCGGTAAAAGACAGTACATTTAGTAGTATGCACCATTTTAATTATAGCAAAATCCATTGCAATGCCAAAGGTAAGTAGGTATAGATATTGGACTCCAAAGGACTAATCATATTGTGATTTTTGCTTACTTCCTGGATCATGGAGAATAATGTCCTTCCACTCTATTAGCGATCTCTTATCTGCCATGTCATGATTTTCTACCTGAGGGTGGTGAGATTTGTTTTCCTACTGGATGCATGATTTGGAGACTACAGGCTAAGAAGAAACACAGACATTTTTGCAGACAAGACCTGGTGCCATAACAGGGATGCTCCATAAGTTCTCAATGACTTCTGTCTCTCTTGTTAAACACATAAAGCAGTTCTTCTAAAATAAACCCAGATTATTTATGCCTTCTCTGACTTCCCTTATATCTTGTGTGGGTTGGTTAAGCTGACATGTTTTTCCCTCCTACAAAAAAGATCAGGAGCCACTGGTGCTTGTGAGCGCCACAGCCTCTGGATTGAGTGAGAAGCTGGACAGCCTGCCAAGAGCTTTAGAGGAAGCACAGAGGCTCAGAAGGACCTTAAGTGGTGGTTCAGTTAGACTGAGTAGCCATGGTGCTCTCTGTCCATCACCAGTATCAATAAGGGAAGTGATCCGGACTCCTGGCACGTCACTATCCCGACTGATGATGGACGCTATGCTGGTGGCTGCATCAGCCTGTGCTGCAGATTTCAATCTGCGCTTAACTTTTTATCTATCCCTCTCTGCCTGTGCCAGTTTCCCCAATGTTTCTCGACATCACATTAACTCCCCTCCCAGTACAATAATCGACTCCAATCTGCTATTATCACGGAAATAGAAGAGGCAAAGTGCCTGTAATAGGATCCAAATCAAATCACTTTCACTTCAGCCGGCTTTTGCTGTGAAGCCAAGGATTCCCCAGGGAGATTCAATACAGAGAAACACCTGCAGACACAGGCTGAGGCCCAGAGAGGAGATGGAACAAGACAGGCCCTGCTTGCCTGTAGTATCTCCTTAGCCACATGATGGTCACCTCTGGAATAATGACCTCAGGCAGCCTTTGATAAACTTGTGACTCCAAGCCTACCCAAGGTCTGCCTCTCCCTGTACTTCACTCATCCCAAAGCCATGTTGACTCAGTTTGCCATGCACAGCATCAGGAATATTATTGTCCTTCCTTCCCTAAGGCATCTGCTGGGAGCTGCTCTGGTGTTTCTGCTTGTTTTTGAGCAGTCTAGTCTCAAGGAAAAACTTACCTGTAGGTATTAATCACTCTTAAATTAAAAAAAAAAAGCCAAAACTAAAATCAATTGAATTGTTTTTGTTTCCTGGCTGGGCTGAGGTCTGAAAAATCTATCAAATTTTTCCTTTGGATGTTACAAAGATCACACACTTTGTAACTCTCCATTTCCCAAATGGATGTGAGTTAAAGAGATTTGAAGAAAATTACCTTCTCACACAAGCCCATCAATTCATGTGTTCTTTGTAGACTATCTCCATGTCCACTAGGCTCAAACAGCAGTGTTAAATACATTTAGGATTGTACATAACTACTCATACAGGCTCAGAATCTGACATAGTCTTGGCAAGAACCCCTTACAACTGATGTTTGCTTCTCTGCCAGGGTCTTAGGATTTAAGCTACCCACACTAATTGATAGTTTGGGTATGGGAGTTATCAGATAAGCAAAAAGAGCAATTGTGATCTTCATTTCACAGCTCCTCTTAAGACAAGATGGGAGAATTTCCAAAGCAAATGAGTCAATGGGGGCATCCTTCAACAGGAGTCTCTGCCAGTATGCTTTTGTAGATTTGCTCTCAAACTTTGTCTGTAAAGTCAAGATGCAGAGTTTATATTAAAGGTCTCCTTTACCAGCCACATCGTGTTGACCGCTGTCTTGAGCTCTTTTATTTCTTGTTTTCCTTGACAATGGAATAATTTTCATACACTGTCAAGAGCACTGTATGAGGAGTAGATTTGAAAGAATATTATTATCTAAAAGTTATTACGTGTGAGAAGAATTACAGATTTTCTAAAAATGTTATGAGGACAAAATACAAAAGGAAAAATAGCTTACAAGTGGTTGGAGTGGTGAAGGAGGAAGAAAGAGAAACAGAGAAGGCTCGTATCCACAAACTCACACGTGGGTGGGAGACATAAGATTTGGTGTGCCTTTGCAGGGCAGGGTGGTGGTAGTTTGTGTGTGCAGTATGGAAAGGTGCATGTCTCATACATGTGGGTGCACACGTGTGTTCAGGTATGCATGCACATATGTGTCTGTATGCGTGTAGGCTGGAGGATTGCAGCAGGTGTCATCCTTGGTTGCTGTTCACCTTGTATAAGAGAGAGAGCGTCTCTCCTCTGAATCCACAGCTTGCTTATAGACTGCTAGTCTAGGTAGCAGCTTGACCAAGGGTATCATGCCTTTACTGGCATTACAGGAGGGCCACCACACTCACTCTGCATGTACATAGCTGCTTTGGATCTGAACTATAGTCGTCATGATTACATAGCAAATGTTTTACCTGCTTAGTCATTTCCCTGATCTCAATAGTGTATATTTCAAAATAGCTGGCAAATGCTTAGCAGAATATTTTACCACAAAGAAAAGGCAAATAGTTGAGGTGATAATTTAGTAAGTATATTCATCTGGACATTACACAATGCGTCCATGTGCACAATCCATAAGAGTATACCTTATAAATTTGTACATGTATTATGTATCAATTCTAAATAAAGTAAACCCCCAAATAACATTAGACTATTATAAAAATAAAATGAAACCAAATTTAAAATTAGTAAAACAATCAACACTTGAGTCTAAAATTATCAAAAAAGAGTTGTGATTTGAAAGATGGGATATTTCCTGAGAGGGGTTCTGCCTGATGGTCAGACAAGAACATGTAATTAATACCCACTGTAGCAGGTGTTGGGCATTGTGCATTTATGATTAGCATTAGTGGAAACAGTGTTATTGAACCAATTCTGTGTGTGTCTTATGAGTATTTATGTACATGTGTGGGGGAGATATATATGCATGTATGTGGAGGTCATACACAGGTCAGTACTAAGTTTCTTCCCCAATCATGCACTGCTTTCTGAGACCCTTCTCTCATGGAATCAGGAGCCCATCAATTTGTCTAGTCTGCCTGTTCAGTAAGCTTTATGGATTCGTCCTTTTCCACCTACAAAATTCAGGGAATATGCATGTGTGCCACTGCACCTAGATTTCTAGCTTCCTTCTGGGGATCCAAAAATCAGGTCCTTATGACAAACATTTTGTCAACTCAGCCATCCTCCCATGCTGGGGACCAATTCCTCTTCATAGTACAGTCATAGCTCCCACCTAAGACTGGAGGGAGACACCTTCCAGGAAAGCCTGCAAGGAACCTTATGGTTCAAGAAAACTGGGTGGGAAGAGACAAAGAAGCATTCCCAGGGCAAACGCTGCAGCAACCTTCTAGGGTTAGAGCCATTAGCAGGATTTATGCCTAGACAACTGCATGATCTCAGACCCCTTAAATTACAAGACACAGCTAAGAAAAAAAAATGGTTTCATGGTGAATGTGGATATCAAGGAAATACTTGATCGCTGTTAACCTTCCAAGCCCATTTCCTTCGGAGGCCCCAGTGCACTCTATTTTTATTTCAGAAGCTCCTCACCATGTCCTTCCAGATAACAAGAGAATGTGCTGTCAACAGGGCAAGGTCAGAGCCATGATGAAGGGTGATGTAGTCATACATCACATGAATGGCTACACAAGACAAGTCTGATTTCACACAGGTTATTCGTTACAACGGGCTATCATTATCCATGTAACAAACTCTGTTTAATTATATGAAGTATTGAAAGAAAGCTCACCCAGATACTTGGGCATATAAAAGTGACATGTTCTCACTTGGGGTTTGAAAATATAATTATTTTATTCTGTACTACAATAAAAACCTGTTGATATTTTTCTTTAAATTATAATTTTTTTCTTTACACTTGAGAATTTCAAACTCACATACAAGGAAAAATAATTGTACCCACCCCATATTTTCACCCTTCAATTACTCCCACATTCCCCCAACATGTCCCTATCCCAACCTCATGTCCCTTCTCTTATTTGCTAATCCACTACATGCATTGACTGCTACCCATATGTGAATGGGTATGGGGTCATCTCACTGGGTCACAGGAAGGTTATCAGGAGGATCATCCTCAATAAAGAAATGACTCTCCTTCCCCAGGAACTACTAACTACCAAGAGTGTCTCACTAAGGGCTGAGGCCTAGAGAATGTTTCTCCAAACTCTGCCTGAATTTTGGCTGACATGATCATTTAAAGGTCTTGTACAGGTATCCATAGCTACTGTGAGTTCATGAGTGTAACAGTACCCAGAAGGCAGCAAGCATTTCACTGCAGTCTTTGATAGCCATAGCCTTTGGTTCTTACATTCTTCTTGCCTCATCTCCCATGACACTCCTTGAGCCTTGGCCAGGAAGGGAACAGTCCTTGATAAAGATGTCCCATTTAGACAAAGCATTCAGTTATTTATTCTCAGGACTTCAGTCAATTGTGTATCTCTGCATTGATTGCTGTTGCTTGCAGAAAGAAGGTTCTCTGACCAAGACTTGGAGCAGCCCATGTGCATGGGTGTAAATATAAATATTTAGAAGGCAATTTGATAGTGTGACCATTTTGCAAAATAGCAACATCGGGTTCTGCCCTAGGTCTACCCTTGACCAGGATTAAAGTAGCAGGCATGATATTCCTGCTGTGGAAAAGGCCTCAAATCCAATGAGAAAGCAGTGAGTTATGCCATCACAATCGTGTTACTCTTATACCAGTGGTATTGTGGCACATCAGGTCTAGCACTGGGTAAGATCATTAGTGTATTTTCTCAGCCAAATAGTCTACACAGTACCTTATGGCGTTGTGAAAGCTGGATATCAGACAGAAAATTTCCTGTTTGGTTTGAGATTGATTTTTTTCCTATGTACTGCAGCTGAGTCTTACCTTATAGTTGTGTTGCATAACCAAGGACAATGGAAGTAGCCTGTGCTGTTTCACATACCTCTAGGTCTCCCTGACCCATAACTTGTAGGGATGTATTCTATGCCTTGCACCTGTTATTTTCATTTAGTAACTCATATTGATCATTTTGATGTAAAAATGATATACATGATTGGCATTCAAAAGATTTTAAAATGTATTGCAATTGAAGACCAAAATAAAATCCAAACCCCATGTATGTGCAGTGCTCAGAGATCGTGTGTAGAGCTGGGGGTGGAGGACATGCAGCATGAGGCAGTTCCTGATATCTAAACCATGGTCATCCCAGGCTGGGGAGACAGAAGAAATGACTGTTTTCATAGAAGGGATCTTGTGAGGCAAACAGCATGAGGATCCAGACTTGCTTAGAGAGCAGTGGAATGTCTCAGAGAAGAGGTGAGGTTTATAATAGGTGAAGCAGAGTAAGAGGTGGTCAGCTATCAAGAGAAGAACAGTTCTAGAAAGAACAAAGCAGGTAGAAGATTATGGAGGCAAGAAAAAGGACAAAACATGAACTTTCTATGTATTGTCACTGCTCAGTCTATCAAAACGCTTTCACATGAGCTGGTTATTTCAGCACATGACTGTGATCCCATCACTTTATAGGTAAAAGGTAGAAGGATTGTTGTGATGATATTGTGTTCCCCAATATATTGTGCATCCTAATAAACTTATATGGGGTCAGAGAACAGAACAGCTACTAGTTAAACATAAAGATCAGAAAATGGTGGCACACACACACACACCTTTAATCCTTGCATTCTGGAGGCAGAGATCCATCTGGATCTCTGTGAGTTCAAAGACATACTGGAAACAGCCAGGCATGGTGACACACACCTTTAATCCCAGGGAGTGATGGCAGGAAGCAGAAAGGTATATAAGGTGTGAAGACCAGGAACTAGAGTCTGTTAAATTTTAGGCTTTTGAGCAGCAGTTCAGCTGAGGTCCATTCGGATGGGGACACAGAGGCTTCCAGTTTGAGGAAACGAGATCAGCTGAGGAACTGGTGAGGTGAGGTTAGCTGTGGCTGGTTCTGTCTCTCTGATCTTTCAGAATTTACCCCAATACCTGGGTCCTGGGTTTGTTTTTATTAATAAGACCCTTTAAGATTCTCGTTACAGATTGTAAGTTTAGAAAAGGATTGCCTACATGGGGGAACTCAAAGAAAAACAAATCAAATGAAAAATGTGTATAACCAATGGGAATCCATATATTTCTTTTACAAGAACTAACTTTAATTTTCAATTTATGAATGCACAGACTAGAATCCAACAGAGTCTCTTAACAAACTTTCATTTACAACAGGTGGGGGGGGGG